>BJCM01068178.1:0-32083 GCA_018326385.1 Flaveria bidentis
AACGTAATGGAAGATAATAATGATATTATCTGTATGTACGTATGATGTATGATCACGAACGAATGAAACGTATAGTATGGCTCTGAAAGGAAATAAATAACAATTTTATGTATATTTTATTATAAAACTAGAACTCACTCAGCAACGCTGACTTTAATACGTTTTCAGTTGGCAGGTTAACGTTGCTGAGGATGGCACGAGGTCGCTACTCAGCTCTTTTGGATGGCATTCTTTTGTTAATGTTTTTGCATTGTAATGCGAACGAATAATGTTTTGAAATGAACGCTTGTATTAACTTGCAAAAGCATTTGTAATGATATAAAAAGCCAGTTTTATGTTTCCGCTGCAATGTTTTATAAATGATTAAATGTAAAGTATATATTTTAGGTGCGATGATTTATCAGCTGTAAGCGTCCCGGGAACGGGGCCTTACAGGTATGTTTAAGATGAATGTAATCATTGTTAAAAGTGAAATGAATAAGACTACTACTTCTATTTATATACTTGAGTCTTCAAATGTTTGGCATGATAGACTAGGACATGTAAATTGTAATTCTATTCATCATTTAATAAATTTAAAATGCATACCTACATTTCATATTGACACAAACTCTAAATGTGAAACATGCGTTGAAGCAAAACTTACCATATCATTATTTAAACCGGTTGGAAGAATAACCGAAATCCTTGGTTTAATTCACACTGACATATTTAAAGGCACACCCAACAAGAGGTGGAAACAAATATTTTATCACGCTTATTGATGATTGGACTAGATATTGTTATGTATACTTATTTAAAAGACAGGATATGACAATCGACAAGTTTATATTGTAAACAAACAAAGTTGAGAATCAACTAAACAAGAACATAAAAGCTGTGAGAAGTGATAGAGCTCGTGAATATGTAGCACCTTTCGCCTTTTTATGTGCAAAAAGTGGCATAATACATGAATGTATGACACCATACTTACCACAATAAAATAGCATTGCAGAACTGAAAAATCATGCTTTAAAAGAGATTATCAATGCCATGTTGATAAGCTCTTAGGATGAGCCATGACATGTGGGGGAAGCTATCCTCTATCCTAATTATCTTTTAAATAAAATACCACCAAAGAAAAATGATGTAACCCTTGATGAGTTATGGATGGGTAGAAAACCATCATATAATTATCTCAAAGTGTGGAGACTGTACCACCACCTAAAGCTCAAAAACTAGGACCTTAAACTGTTGATTGCATATTCATTGGATATGCTCAAAACAGTAATGCATATCGATTTCTTATACATGAGTCTAAAAATCCTGATGTACAAAAGAACACTTGGAGATAAGGCCGAGGAATGCTTCATATTTTAAAAATTTGTTTTCAATGCGAGGACAAACACATGCATCTTCATCAACTCCATTTGACAATGGAGGTGCAAGTTCATCAACATAAATTGATGACATAGTTCAGGATAGTCAACATGAATGACTCGAGGTTGAAGAGGCAGAAATTAGACAAAGTAAAAAGACAAGGGTTGAGAAATCCTATGGTCCAAACTTCTTAAGTTATATGGTTGAGGGTGAGCCTAATACCTACCGTGATGCGGTCTCCTCTTCGGAAGGATCTCAATGGAAAGAGGCAGTCAAGAATGAAATTGATTTAATACTTCACAACCATACTTGGGAGCTAGTAGATCTTCTTTCTAGTTATAAACCAGTTGGATATCGTTGGATATTCAAAAAGAAGATGAAAGTCAATGGAAGTATTGATAAATACAAAGCAAGGTTAGTAGTCAAAGGTTTTCGGCAAAATGAAGGTCTAGACTATTTTGATACTTACTCACCTGTGACCCACATAACCTCCATAAGAACAATTTTTGCTATTTCAGCATTAAGAAATTTAGAAGTACATCATATGGATGTCAAAACCACAATTCTAAATGTCGATTTAGAAAAAAAGATTTACATGGAGCAACCTGAGGGTTTTCCTGCCCATGGTCAAGAGGGTAAAGTATGTAAACTTGTCAAGTTATTGTATGGCTTAAAGCAAGCTCCAAAACAGTGGCACTAAAAGTTTGATTGTGTCATGATTGATAATGGTTTCAAAATAAATGAGTGTGACAAATGTGTATATGTGTAATATACACCGAGAGGTTATGTAATTATATGTCTTTAAATGAAATGATATGCTTATCATTGGGAGTAATTAAAAAATAATTAGAGTTTTCAAGAATAATTGGTAGTCTAATGTATCTAATGACATGTACCAGACCTGACTTAGCATACACGGTGAGTAGACTAAGCAGATATACTAGTAATCCAAGCTTAAAACATTTGAAGAGTATAACAAGGGTGCTTAGATACCTAAGATACAAAAGAGACTATGGATTGCATTGTACCTATCATCCAACCATGATTTAATGGTACACTGATTCAAATTGGATATCGGATATAAAAGATTCTAAATCAACAAGTGGGTATGTGTAATTACTTGGTGGAGCAATAATATCTTGGAGATAAGGCCGGAGAAGAGGCTGAATGACTACGTCAATTTGTGGAAGACATTCCAAGATAGGCAAAGCCGTTATCGGCTATTTGTATACATTGTGATAGTGAGTTGGCAATTGGTAGAGCTAAAGGTCAATGCACAATGGTAAATCAAGGCACAACAGGCGTAGACATTACACAATACGATAACTAATATTCACGAGTGTTATTACGATTGACCATGTCAAGTCAAAAGATAACATTGCAGACCTATTAACAAAAGTCTTAAGCATAGAATTAGTTTATAAGTTGTCAAGAGGAATGAGACTAAAGCCCACAAAAAAGAGAATATGAGGGAAACCTAACCTAGATGATTGGAGATCCCAAGATCTAGATTTAATAGGATAACTTAATTATATAACCAACTACGTCACTTTAGGGAAATACCTTAAAACTAAAAAAGAGTCACGAACTTCCTTGTCCATTCACTCTGGGGAGTACCCTGAACAAGTGACCTAAGTGAGGTTAAGCATATTAAGGTTAGACGATTTGCGAGAATCAATATAACCATGATTCCTTTAATGATTCATCAAATCATCTATGTTAGAGAGAAGTGGGGTCGCTTCGAATGAATTTGTGGGGAAGAGTAAACCCTTTAGCTCTTGCAGAACCTAGAAAGTTTTCCATGCCCATTAACGAACACGACAATGAGGGGTTGATCAAATCAGGAAGAATATTGTGTGAATGTATATTGTCATCTACATAAAACAGGATCTGTTCAAAGACATCATGTCTACACACCACTAGGAGACTAAGTATACATCATAAAGAAAGGTTCAAAGGGAAGACCTACCTATCCTGCAACACTTAACTGCTGAATTTTTTGAAGAATTGATTTTCATTCATGTGGGGGATTGTTGAAAATTTATTGATAATATTAATATGGTTATTAATATTTAGTCAATAAATCAATATATTGAATGAAAATTAATACGTTGAATGACTTTAGTAATTAACAGTATGGAAAATTGTCCCACATTGGAGGAAAGAAAGAATATAAAATGGTTTATATTCTATAACCTCTTGACTATATTATTTCCTAAAGTTTCACACTAAGTGGATTCACGAAGGTCGCACTCGCACACATGCGTGTGGCGTGGGCATGCAGGCACAATGTGGCGCTTTGATGGTGCACTTTGCACACTCGCATCGCCGCGAGCCGCCTTAGTATTTTGAAGGTTGGTTTGAGGGTCTGGTCAGGTGCGACTGACCTTGATGCATGGTCGGAACAGTGACTCGTAATAGATTCTGGTACAAGTTGACCGAATTCGATGCTTGTTAATGACAAACTAAATGAGCGGTTACGATTTTAGATTAATGGCTGAGTGGTTGTTACAGTTTGAATTCCACTATAAATACTAAGGGTGTTTCAGAAGAAAAACACACCAATACAACTCGAAAACCTACTAAAAACAGGTTTTCTAAGCATCCTCTATCTCTCTGGTTTCTCTTCTACAAACAACTTTGAGTTCTAGATCAATCGGTATTTGTTTTAAGGGCCGGGTGTTAAACACGATCCTCAACATTTATCTTTTTGTTCATCTATTTTTGTAAATTTATAATTGTAAAAGGCATTGTAATTGTTAATTTATGTTCCTTTCAATTGATTATATTAATAAAAATTATTTTAATTTAGTTTTTATATGAGCAGTTCCTACATCAAGTTCATGATTGCTATGATTTGCTGAGGTCACTAATATAGTTTGTACAAGTATATATGTGAAATCAATTAATCATGAACTGATTTGTTTTGCAACTTGCAGGCAAAGTATGAACTTTTGTTTATTATGCGTGTGTTTAAATGGTGCACTAATTATTCCTTGCCTTGATTTTCCAAGTGTAATTGCTTAGGTTTTAAAGGTTTTGTGGTTTTAAGTGTTATTACCATTCAAACATCTATGTCTTATGCTTGACTTTATGTTTGAATACATGTCTATTCGTTTAGGTTAGTTTTTGCTTATGCTGAATTGGGTAATAGTTTGTGTAAAAATGTTAATCAAGCGTCCATTACTTTAATTTAGCATTTTCGTCGGTTTTGATGGATGCTACAATTTGGAAACCATAGTTTTCCCAAAGTTGAAGCTGATTTCAGGTATGATGGAATTTAGTGCAGGTATGATGGTGTCATCATACAGTGAGCCTAGTAAGGAACTAAGGATGAGCATCTTGATCGTAGGGTGCACCGGTGGGAAAAGGTGATATGTCAAACAAGTAAGTTCGATAGGTTGGTGATTGTCTCTCTAGCCTTTTATATGAACATATATGTGAGAAGTATCACATGATTGTTCGTATACAGAGTATTTTTACTTTACCATCTTTGATATGCATGGTGTCAATTGATTTTGTTATGTGTTTATTGGATTTAGGAGTCTTAAACTTCTAGTATGTAAGAAATACTCTTCTGAAGTAAAGATGAGTATGTATTTATTTTTATGAAACCAATTGCTGGTTATTATCACTAACTGTAGCTGCATACTAGAGGCAAAACTTATGCCAATATTTTAAGCGCGCAACAATCAGCTTTTGTAATATGCTCAACTACTTTCTGGTTTAAGTAAAACTGTTCTGATTTACATTAATCTCAGTTCATCATGTGTTATTTGAAATACGTTTGCATAGCTGCAGGTTTGGAAGGCTGATGATGAAGCCAACACCAACAGAAATAGAGACTATAGATCAGATACTCTTTGACAAACCACTTGAATTTCCTAATTTTTAGTGTATTTGATCTTATATGTCGTATATCATACGAGACGCATAAGGATTTCGATTTATAAATTATGTATATTAACACCATAAATAACCCATTTTGTAACTTGGATAACAAGTTAACCGATAAGTAGATTCTTGAACATGATAAAACCAGTTTCTAGTTTCTACAACTCCACTCTTCCACCACCTTCTTCCTCCTCCAACCACCACCATGAACTCCCTCCCACCGGCCAAAACCATCATCTCCACCGCCGCATCGCTCACCGCCACCGCCTCTCCGCCACCCTCACCGTCGTCATCCCCGACTCCGACGGCCTCTCCCCCAACCACCTCTTCCACGCCACCACCCTCAACCTATCCACCACCCCACCCTCACCGTCGACCGCCACCAACCCATCTCCGACCACTTCCGATCTATCACCTGCACATGGGTCTTACACATCGAACACATCCACGTCAACCCCATCTCCAACGCCCCATCAGAACGCAAGTTCTTCGAGTTAACCTTCAACAAGAAGCATAAAGACACAATCTTGAACAACTACCTGATACACATACTCCAAACCGCTAAAAAACTTCAAGAACTCAAAAGGGTCGTCAAGATTCACACGGTGGATTACAGCGGCAGCGATTACTGGACCTCGGTGGCGTTGAATCATCCGGCGACGTTCGACACATTGGCGATGGATGAGGTTAAAAAAGGTGAGATTTTGGGGGATGTTGAGATGTTTTTGAGGAGGAAAGATTATTATCGGAGGGTGGGGAGGGCGTGGAAACGTGGGTACTTGCTGTTCGGACCACCGGGCACCGGAAAGTCGAGCTTGGTTGCAGCCATGGCTAACCATTTGAAGTTTGATGTGTATGATTTGGACCTGAGGGAGGTGCGGTGTAACTCTGATTTGAGGAGGTTGTTGATTGGGACCAAGAGTCGGTCGATTGTTGTTGTGGAGGATATTGATTGTAATGTTGGGTTGCAGAGTCGAGATGGTGGGAATGAAGGAGATGATGATAAGGTACATACATACTTCTTGTTTATTAAACTTATTATTATTATTATTATTGTTTCTGTGTAAAATGAGTAATGGGCTTTTGTTTTAATGATGACAATCACACAAAATAACCCATAAGAAAATAGTTATCTTTTAACAAAAAATACTTATATCTCAATAACTGGCTTATAGTTGACACCCTTAAGCATATCCAAACACACTTGAATTGGGCTGATGTTGGCAACACTAACATATGTTTTATTTGTTTGCATTGGATTAGATAACTTTATCAGGGCTTTTGAACTTCATTGACGGGTTATGGTCGAGTTGTGGAGACGAGCGGATAATAATATTCACAACGAATCACAAGGAGCGTTTGGATGCGGCATTGTTGAGACCGGGCCGTATGGATGTACATATAGAGATGTCTTATTGTACATATGATGGGTTCAAGATACTTGCATCTAATTATCTACAAGTTAAGGAGGATGAAAAGTTAACAATATTTGAAGAGGTGAAAGAGGCATTGAAGAAGGTCAAAGTGACACCTGCTGAGATAGCAGGGGAGTTGATGAAGGGTGAGGATGTGGATATTGTGCTTCAGAACCTCATTAAATGGCTTCAAATGAAAGATGAAAACTAATTGAAGATAATCGTCATTTCTTGTTTTGATTTAGTACATCATAAGTTGATATTTGTTGTAATTACAAATGTTATAGCTTTGACACCAAGTGTGATATTTGTTATATTGATCATAGGGTAGTCGTTATATCTTCAAACTTGTATGACAAAATAACATATGACGTATTGGTGATTTTCTAGTGATGGCTCAAAAGAAGTTAAATTGGAGTGTTAAAAAGTCTTGCAATATCATAAATCGTTTCATCTAAGCTTTTATGGTAAAATCACGAAATCAGTATTTTATTAGTGTGTTGTATCCTATATTTGCGGGGTATATTTCACTAAGCGTTACCTTTTCTTATTTTTTACATATCTGTGACGTATTATTATACAGGTATGTTGTGTTTATTTACTTGAGTTTTCCTTTCATACGCTTCGTAAATCGTAAGAAATAAGATTATACCAGCTGTATAGAATGTCTAGCTTACATAAAGGTGATTGATTTAACGCACACCAGCTGTATTTCTATAGTAGCTCACGATTCATATTAGAACAACTTTACTCGTATAGCAATGAAATACATAAACATTTCGTATATCACTTTTGTTCATGTATCAATCGGATTTTTTTCATGTCAATACATGCTAAGAATCATGACCTAAGCGAAGTACCACATGCACCCAAGTTTTTCACTATCACGAACAAATGTGCCTTCTCCAAACAAAATTTAGTAACTCCTACGTACGAGATGTGAACTCGTGTATTAAACAAATTTATTGTATATCGGAGGCGGAGCAACAACATAATATCTGGGGTTTATTACTGGGACATGAAGTTTAAAGAAAAAATATCAGTAATTCATCAGTCATATAAATGGTTTCAGAATCACAATATCAATCGATATTTCTGGTTTCATATATGTATCAACTACTCATTCTAATGCTATTGTGGATCGTTCTCTTCATTAATCACGAGCACAAGGCATGACATTTTCCTACAAAGCTAGGGTGATGTTATACACCTATTTTAATGCTCACATAGTCACATGATTTGACGGTTTTAATTTAAACTTTTCTCTTTAGTGACTTCACAACATCATACATTATATAAGCGGTTGGCTTTTAAGATCAATCATATGCTTTATCACTTAAAATCCATATCATTGTATACATTCAATGGTAAGAGATTGGTGCTATGTAACATTGTCGAATCATCAAAATAACATGTCTGTAAAGTATGCGAACTCTATCCATAGTTGGATCTTATTACCATCTTAAAAACTTGAAAACTGCATTATCTCTTTATTATGATTTTCATGACGTAAGAACTATAACGCTTGACAAGTATCCATTGTATTGTAAGTGTTTGTGTTTGTCTAGCTTTTGTTAATGTCAGCTACTTTAAATATAATTGAGACTAGTAACCAAGTCTGACCTTAACTTAACTTTTGTTACCGTAATATATAAATACTCTAATCCAACGGCAACCATCATACATACGTTAATAACAACTAACAAGAATTCCCAACTTGATAGAAGAGTTAATAACATGATTGGTCCATGCGGTAAGTTCATATTACAGGATTGCTCTCAACTTTTAAAAACTTACAACTTTGGTCCCAACAATTTGTAAACCGTAACATCACTGGTCTTGAATATGAATGGGCATTAGTTTTTATAGTTAAAATTTTAAAAATGACAATTGTACCCTTCTAATATATCTTAAATCATGAAATAAAAAAACGTCTATATAATAAAAGATAATATATGTAAGTGGAGCCCGCATGAGTCTTCTAATCATCTTGAATACACTCCCATTTCTTCATTTAGGTCCAACCGCCCCTTCTCATGTCTATGTCTAGGGCTGTTAATGAACCGAACCGAACCGAACCGAACCGAACCGAATGCAGCTCTGCTCGAATTCGATTCGGTTTTAAACCGAGCGGCTCGGTTCGGTTCGGATTTACAAATTCGAGCGCAAACTTCATGCTCGAACTCGGTTCGGTTTTAAACCGAGCGTTCGGTTTCGCTCGGTTTTGCTCTGTTTTGTGTTACTATGGGTCACGGTCGCAGGTTCGTGACTCGCAGTAGGGTCGGAGACGTGGTTGCAGGTTCGCAGATTCGCGGCTCGCAGCAGGGTCAGAGACTCGCGGTTGCAGGTTCATAGATTCGGGCAGCAGGGGTCGGAGACCGGTCGCAGGTTCGCAGATTCGTGCAACAAGGGTCGGAGACCGGTTGCAGGTTCTCAGATTCGAGCAAGGCCCTGGTCGGCGGCCGCAAGGGGAGGCCCGAAGGGTGGAAGCTGCTGGAGAATGGAGAGTGGAGAGGGGACAGTGGTCGCAGGTCGCTGGAGGCTGGCGGCTGGACTGTTGGAGGAGACGAGGAGTGGAATGTGAAGGGTGAGGAGTGAGGACTCAGGTAATGAGGTTTGAATGTATTGGTGTATTAGGGTTTTGAGCTTTATACTAAAAATTTAGAATATTTGTAATTAATAAATAACTAAATATAATAATGAATTAACATATATAATTTTATATAATATATAAAAACTAAACTAATAATTAATTCGAGCGAAACCGAGCGAGCGACGAGCGAGCGACCCTTCGCTCATGCTCGGTTCGTTTTGAAACCGAACCGAGTTGCTCGGTTCATTTACAATCGAGCGGAAATTCGAACGAGCAATATTCCGAGCATTTTTCGAACGAGTTCGAACGAGTTTCGAGCGTCGAGCTATTTGAACAACCCTACTCATGTCCTTCTTCTTTTAGGTCCAGCCCCCATCGAGCAATGACTACCAGAACCACTGTCATCATCGTCGCTCATCTGTAGCCACCATAAACCACAGTGGCGGATCTAACCCAAAAAAATCTGATATAGTCATTTAATTATAAAAAAAATTCCAAATAATAACATATTTGAAATGAGATTTCATCTACTAGGTTTCAAATCCCCTAATTTTATAACAATTTTATAACAAAGTTGAAACTATGATCAATTACACATTTACACAATAACAATTGACATATTTAATATTCATGATTAGAAACTAAAGCTTAACTTGAGGTCTAATTTCATCTAAACAAAAAGAAAACTACATTTTACAGATTTAAAACCCTAGAAATGTAGAATCAAAATGAAAATTAAACGATAAAACTATAAGTCAGTAACTCATTAACTAATGTTTAATTTCATTTAAACAAAAAGAGAAAATCTATAATTAATAGATTACAAACCCTAGAAATCTAAAATCAAAATTAAAACAAAACAATCAAGAGTTCAAAGATATAATTATTAATTACTCATTCACGGGAAGGATGGTGTAGACGGTGGCGATTGGTGGCGGACAGCAATAGCTATGAAGATGTCAATGGTCTTCAATTTTGATTAGTTGATTAATCTTCTAATTAACATATTCAAATATATTTAACTGTGGGGTTTTTATAATTTAATTAGACTAAGAGGTTGTTTGGCAACCTCTTAATAGTTCCGATGTTTGAATGGTTCAGCACTCAATGGTTCAGACTGTTTGTTTCGAAAGCACATATCTGAATGGTTAAGACATTTACCTCTGAATGGTTAAGCAATATACTGATCTTAAATGGTTAAGAGGTCTAATGCTGAATGGTTAAGACATATTATCTGAATTTATCAAACATTTGTCTTTAAATAACTAAATGATATACTAGCTCTTAATGGTTCAAACCTCTTAATGGTTAAGCACATAATGGTTCAGATATTTTATTGGTTCAGCACTTAATCATTCAAAAGTTGTCAAACAGTCCCTAAGCTATTAAATAAATTTTGAGCTTCCAAATAAACTCAATTTTGGGCTTCTAATTGAACTCAATTTTAGGCTTTTAATTTCATTAAACTTTGACCTTTTAAAATTGAGGGGTACCCTAGTTTTCATCGATGATATCTTGAAACATACAACAATAAAAATATACTTCCAAACGAACATTGAGGGGTAGCCCGGGCTACCCCTGCCTCCTTCATAGATTCGCCCCTAATATCAAGTCCATCTAACCCTACCCGTGCCTTCTCTTTATAGGTCTAACCACATTATCATAGCTCCACTACAATTAACGACAATGATTTTAACAAAACCGAAGCCACCATCATTCACCCAAGCCATCATTATCACCACTTGGCAGCCATGACCAACACCCACACGAGCTATTGTAGCCGAATTTCTATTAGGGAGAGAAAGAAATATAAGAAGAAGGTGATAGTGCTAATGGTAGTGGGTGGTGGTGGGTGGTGGATGGTATTATGGAAATGGCGGTTCGTCTAGAAGATGGTGGTGGTGGTCAACGGTGGTGGGTTGCCGGTGGTGGTGGCTTCATGGTTGAGTTTTTATTTATTATTATTTTTATTGAGGAAGAAGAAGAAGGGTGGGGCGGGGGCGGCCCAAGAAATTAGACCCAACTTTTTATATTTATATAATAATAATTAATAATTGTTATTTTTTAAATATAAAAGTGTATTTTAGTCATTTTACATACACTTAACTAGAAAAACTAACGTCCATCCATGTCAAGCACCAATAGTGTTTCAGTTTGTCAAACATTTGAAACCAATAATGTAAGTATTTAAAAATTAAGATCAATATTATAATATAAGCATACCACATGGACTAACCATGTAATTAACTCAAAAACATGCATTGGCATACCTAATGGTGGTGGGGTCAGGCGTCGTGAGGCCAAGGCAAGCCCCCTTACACAACATGATCTCACCATGATTTTGTGTTGTTTGTGCGTATGTGATATAGTGGTGTAGTGTGACATAATGTGGCAATATCGCCGCCACCAAATTTGAGTATGTGATGCAATGTGACATAACAAAAATTTATTGGTGGGTTTATGATGTATTGTGATGTGTATGATTAGAGTGCCCCCTCCACCATAAAAGGTACCCCATAAATTTTTTAGCTCTTTGGTATATATGATTGAATTCCGACCGCCCCTTAATAAATTTTAACATCGACATCCACGAGACTTTGACGCCGACCCCCAAAAGATTTTAACACATCGACTACAAAATAAATCAATTTAGATTATAAAATTTTATAAATATAAACCTATAATAAACTAAGTAACACATATATTAAAAAGTTCTTATAAACCCAACAATTATTTAAATAATTAGGTTCATTATGCTGTTAACTCCTATATATCCCATCATCCTGATACTAATAACTATTCTATAAAATTAAGCCCATTAAAGCAATAACCCGTCGTTAAACAATTAATCAAATAGTTAATAACCAATTCAATTACAATTAATAAAATTACATTATTAAGGGCAATTGAAAAAATTGTTTCTTCAATTATAGATTTAATTTTAAATAGTTGGATTGGTGTTACCACCCCAAGCCCCAACTTCTCAGTTTTTGCAAGAAGTTGTCGAAGCTGCTTATTGCCAACCACTCCTTTGTTCGTGGTTACAATCCCGTTGTATTTGTTATATTAAAAAATAATTGTGTTAGTAATGTTTTTATAGATGATGTAATGAATATGTTTTATAAAATAAAATTAAGACATATTGTATTTTTATTGTAAATTTCTAATGACTATTGACATATTATGCTTATGTATTTGAAATTTGATTTTTAATTTTTTTATGTGATCCCTACCAACCCTAAAAAAAAGTAGAATGTAACAATAAACATCTTACCATCAAAAATTTCCAACCCTAATTAAAAAAAAAATTAGATCCGCTCAAAACTTGGGGATGTCTAATCATTGAAAATGTGTCCAATGTTAACTGTCATTGATGTCCATTTAGAAACGTAATTAACATGATAATATAATTAGAACAAAACTAGCTTATAAGGTAAGGTTGTATCTAATGCTCAATAGATTTCCTTCACCCAAACAATGTATTATATAAAGTTACCAAAATAATCATTAAAATATATTAAATTTGTTTAAATTGACATATAACTATTATAGTGAATAAATATGATTTCTTTGTATAAACTATTTTACATAGGGGTTGTTATTCTCAGGCCATTAAAAATCTAATCACACACTGCTTTCAAATTGTCTTTTAAAAATTAATGTGTGCATCATAACCTCCTACATTTCAAACAGTGGACGACTAATCTTGCATCATAGCCCCAGCCACCACCTTTAAACGGCCATTAGAGGTTTTCATCGAATGGTCGATTTAGTTCGGGGTTATGTATTTGAGTTGAAGAGTAGTATAGATGTAGTAACGCCTTTTACATGTTCATTATCATCTTCTTTATTTATTACATATCCAATTAAAATAAACATTTTCATACATAATTTCTCTTTGGTGCTACTAAATGCATATCCTATGTTTATTCATTATAATTTTCTTACTTAGTCTTTAAATGATTTGCCATTCATTAAATATTAATTAGCCATGAAAATTTTGTAAATAACAAGCAGAAAGAAATATCAAATTTTAAACAAATATAAATCACACAAAGATTTGCATATGAGAAAGAGAAGGTAATTGACATAATGAAAATGCATTTTGGGGTTTAAAGGATTACGCAATATAAAGTATACAGTACGCCGAGAGTGTTCACGTATTTAAAACTTAATATTGGAAAGTTAAGAAATATTTATGTCAGGAGAAGATTTTATTTTTCTTTAACATTAAACTATAGAGATAATTAGAGAGGAAAATGGCTATATGCTTTTCTTTATAGTTCAGGAGAAGACTTTTTATTTAAAACTAAATATTGGAAATGTGTTCACCAAATATCATCAAACCCACAAATAAATATGCAGTGTGGTGATTCATGAGTAGTTGAAGGAAAGACAATGCTATTGTTTGTTGTTATTATTAATTATTACAGTTACTATCATAACTTTACCTGGCTCATACACAGCACACATTATTTTTTCAAGTAACTAACAATAATTTAAGTAATATAAAGGAGGACAAGAAAAGAAAAGAGAAAGATGTTTTTTTTTAAATAGCAGTTGCATAAAGATTACACACAACACTAAGAACCCAATTCATCACAAAGTTCAAGTATGCAAAAAGTAAAAGACATAACCTGCTACAAAAGAATGATTATTTCCCACTTCAAACCTACAAATAACAAACCCTCTATTTCACACCCCAACACATAGCAATGGAGTTCGCCTTTAATGTGAAATAAAAAGAATTACAATACAAGTACTATTTTATATTGAATTTATTTATATACTTGAACAAAAGCTCTCATCACTTTCATATTAAATACATGTCCAGTTGCATCAGAGAGACAACATAATAACCATAAATCCTTGGGTTTCGCAAACCCGGATACACTTGAGGGTTGCATGCACAGAATGAGCGAATGACCAAGTCGGCCAAAAACTTTGGCAGGAAAATGAATGTATCAAACACACTTGGGACATTCTCCAACTCGGCATAAAAGCTTTAACCAAGAGTTTGTTATGTAAACAAGGATTGGGATATGCGATTTTAAGCCCTAGCACCACTTTAAGGGGACAAATTGAACAACATTTACCTAAAAGGTGTTGTTTTCTGCTAAAGATAACTAGGGGACAAATTGATCCGAATTGATCCGAATCCTTATGTGAGTAGCTAGTAAAAATCCTAGGCCGATCGATCTTTTGTAACAACATTGCCGTTATAAAAACTAAATTTACACCCTCCCTAGACCCCTAATTTAGTTTTACACTATGTCTTGTTTCTTATCGTTCATATTTCTCTGTCTTACACCTATATATTATTTATCCTTTTGTCTTTCCTCTCATATCCACCAAGATGTTTATATGTGCATAACAAAATTACAAATCACCAACCATAGCATGAAATACGTAGGCAAAGACAAGGGCGTTAGTAAGCGTTTAGAAAAAACCTAAATAGGATATAGCTTATTATTTATTTACAAAAATCACATAAGGGTCTTTACCTAGAGATAATACTAATAACCAAAACATTAAATTTAGTCGGACTAACATACAATTTAGCTATAACTTTATACGAAAATAAAAATAACCGAATACATTTTAGCATTTAAACCGGAATTTAGCTATAACTTCGTAGCTATAACTTGCATGAAAGTTAAACGGAAGATGCAGATACTAAGAAGTTCGTGGTAGCTAAATTTCTTATTTCAAAATGATAGACACTAAAACTGTCATGAGCCAAGTCCAAGAATTGCCAGTTATTCTTCATGATATTCATATAGAATTAATGACTCTAAGTGAGACATTTCAAGTTGCTACTATGATTGAAAAGGTATCACCAAGTTGGGTTAATTTCAAGAACTATCTCAAGCATAAACGAAAGGAAATGACCATTGAAGATCTTGTTGTCCGTCTTCGTATTGAAGAAGATAACAAAGTTGCTTTGAAAAGGATTGATGGACCTGCAATGGCAAAGGCCAATGTTGTTGAACATGGCCAATCTTCAAAAGGAAACAAAAACAGTAGGAAGGGCGGAAGAAAGAATCATGGGAAAGGTTTTAACATTGGTCCTAATTGGGGAGTCGGGAAGAAAAAGTTCACTAGAACTTGTTATAACTGTGGAAGGCAAGGCCATAGAGCCAAGGACTGCAAGCTTACAAAGAATGAAAATGCTTGACAAGTGAACATGGTTCATGAGGTTAAAAACCTTGTTGCTATGGTCACGGATCTCTCAATTTTGGTCATCGAAGTTAATTTGGTCGGCCAATACAACAAGGATTGGCGGTTCAATATGAGGGCTACCCGTCATGTGTGTTTTGACAAAAGTCTCTTTAGCACGTTCAAGGAGGTGACTAGTGGAGAAAAGGTTTTACGAAAAATTCTGCCATGGCCGAAATCAAAGGGGAGGGGAATGTTGTTTTGAAGATGACTTCTGCAAAAGAGCTTACTTTGTCCAACGTGTTGTATGTTCCAAAAATTCGTAAGAACCTTGTGTCTGGATGGCAATTGAACAAGTTTGGGCTAAAAATAGTATTTGAGTAGGATAAGGTCGTGTTAACCAAAAATGATTTGTATGTTGGGTAAGAGCTATGCCCTCAATAACATGTTTAAATTGAATGTAATGGTTGTGAATGCAATGAATGAAAACGCTACTAGTTCTGCTTATTTGCTTAAATCTTCTAATGTTTGGCATGGTAGACTATGACATGTTAATTTTAATTCCATTTGTCGTTTGATTAAACTTAATTGCATACCAACATTCGATGTAGACTCAAATAATAAATGTGAAACTTGCATTGAAGCAAAACAAACAAGATTGTCATTCAAAAAGGTTGAACGAATCACTGAACCCCTCGAGATGATACACACTGATATGTGTGATCTAAAAGCAATTCCTACTCGTGGTGGGAACAAGTATTTCATCACGTTCATCGACGATAGTACAAGGTATTGCTATGTCTACTTACTTAAGAGTAAGGACGAGGCTATTGATAAGTTTATTTTATTCAAAGCTGAAGTTGAGAATCAACTAAATCGAAAAATTAAAATTGTAAGAAGCGACCGAGGAAGTGAATATGTTTCACCTTTTATTGATATATGTGCAAAGGATGGAATCATACATGAAATCACGCCTTCTTACTCTCCTCAATCAAATGGCATAGTAGAACGAAAAAACCGCACTTTGAAAGAAATGATGAATGCCATGATAATAACTTCTGGGATAAGTCAAAACATGTAAGGGAAGCAATCTTATCAGCAAATTATGTATTGAACATGATATCTAATAAGAAAAAAGATGTAGTGTCATACGAATTGTGGATGGGATATAAACCATCATATAAATACTTGAGAGTGTGGGGATACTTAGCCAAGGTGGTAGTGACACCACCAAAGCGTCTATTAATAGTACCCAAAATAGTAGATTGTGTAGTGCATTTCGTTTTCTTGTGCATGATTCTAAGAACCCTAGATTAAGCAACGGCACCATAATAGAATCTAAGGATGAATCATGGTTTGAGCATGTGTTTCCATGCTTAGGTAAATGTGAACCAAGTTTTTCAAAACCGATTGAGGAAATTATTCCAGAAGATGAGGTTGGAAATAATGATCCTCAAGAACAATTGAAGACTGAGGAAGTTGAGAACCAAAAGAGTAAGTGACAAAGGACTAAAAAAATCCTTTGGGCCTGACTTTATTACCTATATGGTAGAAGAGGAACCGCAAACATATCAACAAGCGATAAACTCCTCAGAAGGACCTCAGTGGAGGGTGGCCATCAAAGGTGAGATAGACTCTATATTACAAAATCATACTTGGGAATTAGTGGATCTTCCTCAAGGATGTAAACCATTAGGATATCGGTGAATATTCAAGAAAACGATTAAACCAAATGGCACTATTGATAAGTACAAAGCAAGGTTGGTGATCAAAAGATATAAACAACAAGAAGGTTTAGATTACTTTGACACATATTCGTCTGTTACGTGAATAACCTCCATCAAGATGGTACTTGCTATTTTCGCCATTAGAAATTTGGAAGTCTACC
The DNA here is from genome assembly GCA_018326385.1 of Flaveria bidentis. NCBI lineage: Eukaryota > Viridiplantae > Streptophyta > Magnoliopsida > Asterales > Asteraceae > Flaveria > Flaveria bidentis. Next base: position 17,309 of record BJCM01068178.1, read on the forward strand.
AAATGGATGTAAATTAGTTTTCTTGAATGGAAATCTAGAGGAAAATATTTACATGTGACAACCTGAAGGTTTCATAGCCACCGAGCAAGAAAAGAAAGTGTGTAAACTTGTAAAACCCTTCTATGGATTCAAACAAGCTCCAAAACAATGGCATCAAAAGTTTGATCATGTCATGATTGATGTTGGGTTCAAAATCAATGAATGTGACAAATGTCTATACATAAAGGACACATCATATGGATACGTCATTCTGTGTCTATATATAGATGATATGCTTATTGTAGGAAGTGATGATAAAATCATAATATCTATGAAGAACATGCTAAAAGCAAGATTTGACATGAAAGACATGGGCTTTGTTGATGTGATTCTGGGGTCAAAATCACACGAACCCAAGATGGACTTGTTTTAAGTCAATCCTACTACGTGGACAATTCTTGAGAATTTAATGCAAATGACTCTAATGTAACTAGAACTCCAATCGACACAAGCCAATATCTAGCTAAGAATAGAGGTCAACCAGTTAATCAGTTGGAATACTCAAGAATTATTGGCAGCTTGATGTATCTTATAAGTTGTACTAGACCAGACTTAGCATATGTTGTAAGCAAACTAAGTAGATACACGAGCAACCCAAGCTTAACTCATTGGAGTTGTATGACTCGGTTTCTTCGTTCCCTAAGATACACTCGCGAATATGGGTTGCATGATTACAAATATCCAGCAGTTATCGAAGGATATTGTGATGCAAATTGGATATCTGACACGAATGATTCTAGAGCAACAAGTGGGTATGTATTCACACATGTAGGTGCAGTTATATCGTGGAAATCATCGAAACAAACGGTTATTGCTAAATCCACGATGGAATCATAATTTATCGCTTTAGATAAAGCATGTGAGGAGGCAGAAACACTATGTCAATTTGTTGAGGATATACCAAGATGGCCTAAGCCGGCATCGGCCATTTGTATACATTGTGATAGACAATCGGCTATTGGCAGAGCTCATAGCACAATATATAATGGTAAGAATATACATATTAGACGTAGACATAATACAATATGACAACTAATCTCTACAAAATTAACATTTTTGACAATGTGAAGTCAAAGGATAATATCACGGATCCGCATAAAAAGGCCTAAGTAGAGAGTTAGTTCAGAAGTCGTCAATGGGAATGGACTAAAGCCCTTGAAAATTAAAATTCATACGAAGGAAACCTAACTCAATAGACTGGAGATCCCAAGAATTAAGTTTTGATAGGAAGACCTAATTGTATGAATTAGTGAGATCACTGTGGGGGATAACCCTAATTATTTAAAAGGGAGTTTATTATAAAGCTCAGTAAACATCCTTGTCTATTCCTAAAAGTGACAAATGTGAGGCTAAGCTATGGCTTTTAATGATTCAACTAAGGTAACCATACAAATGAATCACCTATGTGAGAGAAAAATGGGCTCACTTCGAAGGGCATTGTTAGGGCACAATACTTAATGGCTCTCGCAAAACCAGGCTCATGTTCATGACCATAACGAACATAACTATGAGAACTTGATTTTGTCAGGAAGAGTATTGGGTGAAGTGTATTGTCATCTACATAAACAGCAGACCAGTTCAAAGACATCGTTGTCTACGCAGAGCCAGTAGGCTAAGTGCTCTTCATAAGCGAAGGTTCAAAGGGTAACACCTACCTATCGTATGCAAAACTCAACTGCTGAATTTAAACGGAATAATGTTGTTTTGAGATCGACCTTCATTCATGTGGGGTTTGTTAGAAGTATTGGGTGTGAATGAATGTTTAAAATTATGTGGTGAACATCTTCTCTCACATTAGTATGGGAACAAAGTGGGGATTGATTAATAAGGAGTTGTCTTAAATCGTTTATGGTTTCTATGAACACACCTAAATTGATATTCTTCTTCTCTTCGAACTATACTTTCGTTTAATTTTTATGCAAGTGTTTCGGGTTTGGCAGTACGCGTTTGCTGCTTTAAACCGGCATACCTTGAGAACAGACTGTGAATTTGTTTAAGGGATTTGTGTCAAACACAAGCCCGGTTTTCATGTTCATTTGTCATTGCTTTCTTGGATTCTTTTGTTGTATTTCTCTAACAATGCTCTGGACTCGGTGAATGTTTAAGTATAGGAGAACATCACCCTACTCCTTGTAACACTTTAGTGATAGTGTTATTACTTTGTATTCGAAGGAATATCTTCATAAATCAACTTATAATGGTGTACAACTTTTATACGTCGTACATGAGCAACGACATGGTTTTTTAAAGATGTTGGGAGATATTAGATCATACGCAGTAGGCTTGGAAGAATTGTCCAACTAAATCAAGAAGACAATATATGAGGGGGTGTTTACAAGCAACCGACAATAATGTTTAAACCGGAGGCATCTATTGATTTATGAATTTGACATGGGACCCCTAGAATTAATAATGGCATCAACATCCTTGTCCAATTACATTTGTTCAATATATTATTAATGGAAATATCGTAAAGTATTTTTTATGGTAGATGGTGTTAGATATATATTTAGGTACTATTTTGCCGACGGGAAGTACCTAAACTAAGTAACAATAGTTAAAACTTTGTCATAAGGATAAATCTTTTCAAATGAAATATATGTAATTAAAATTTGAAGTATTATATGTAAATGATTAAGATTTATATGGGGATGTATGTATTTAAAATTTTAAGTTAAGCATATATGTAATTGTATATGTAAAATATGTCTGCTAATTTTTTAAAAGTATTTTTGTTTCTTTATTATTACTTTCTATGTATTTATTATATTTAAATATAAACTATGAAATATAATAACATATTTAAGAAAATAAATAAATTAAAAAAAATCGAAGAAACAAGGAAAAAAAAACTTTTTCCGGGACAATACCCTACAAAACGAGAAAAATCTAGAAAATGCTAAATAAATGGAAAAGGTTGATATTACACAATGACACTTATGTGTCATCCAGAAAAGAAGGAAACAATTCCCTATGACCTTAAGGAGTTATGATAATGCATCAAACCACAACAAAAGCAACAAATCACACACCAATAGAATCACCAATCCTTGTAACATAAACAATAAAGCGCAAACTAATAACACCGCCAACAAGGCTCACAACAAAATCATCCCCTCTTCATGCCGGCACTCCTAACCCTTATCTACATAATTTTCTTTTCCCTCCTAACTCTCATAGTTACACATGGTCAAAGACGACATTAATCCACATACACATCCCTTCCTTCGCTCTTCTACATTGATGCCTATGTCCCTTGCGGACAAAGAGATGAATGCCCCCCTTCAACTACAAAAATTATGTTGTAATATCTACTTGAGATGATTTCCTAACCCTAAATCTAAAATTTTATATCATTATAAGTTAGAATTGTAAGAATTACAAGTGTTAATTAACAATTTACAAGTCCAATGTAGGATACCATGAAGGCCTTGAAACATAAGCAAGTTCATTCACTAACCTCCAAAGATCAACTGAATTCACTCATCATGGTTATAATTTATAAAACAGTTAGAACACCTCTCGAGCAAGATTTATAGTTACCAAATTCTGTATGAAGGATGAGTCGATTGTAGATAATACAATTAGGTACCAAAAATTGCTTGGAGAATTGATATATCTAATTCATACTAGACCTAACATATCTTATTCTATGTATTTTCTAAGTCGATCTATGCATAAGCCTACTCATTCTCACATACAACTTGATCCTATGGTTCTTTAATATCTTAAAGGTCACTTGGTAGAGGTATATTTTTTAGCAAATGAACTAATTTCAATTTGAATGTGTATATTTCTTAAAGTGCCTTTAGTCTAGAAAGGCTGTAATATAGTAAAGGTTGTAATACAGTATTTTGTTTTGTTAAGGAATTCATTAGTTTTTTTAGAAAAGTAAACAAGTAAAGTTTATAATGACACAATTTTTAAGAATACTTGATGCATTTAGTTATTGAATTAAAAGGGGTGTTGAAATTCTTGATTAGAGTACTAGAATTCTCTAACTAAATACATCTTCTAAATACATATGTTGATTAAGTGTTAGTGTTTTAGGTTTTTTCTACTTGTAGGTTGAGATTAGGTTGTTGCTATAGCTTGTTGGGTTGTTGTGCTCTGAATGTGTGGGTTGTGTGCAGGGGTTGCAAATGACCTAACTACAACATTTTTCCTCTCTAAAGTACACAAGAGTTGTAAATCAGGTGGATAGTTTAGTTTTGTCATTTAGATGTTATATATCCAAAAAGTGTGTTTCAAAAACATTCACACGCCAGTAGTCCCCCTCTCAACTCAAATTCTCTAATGCCCTTATACTCTTTGCAATTAGGATTCATGGCGTTCACAGATCTCTATTTAGTAGTGTCTTCCAACGTATCATCAATTTGATTATCTAAATTTGTTCTATTGTCTTTGTTTGATTTTGATTTGAGTTTTCATAACATTCTATTGATTTTTTGTTTAGAATTCTTAAGATTATCTTCTATATACTATAGATCTCATATTTGTGAGATTACATTTTATGCATCGCTTAAGAACTAACTTGAAGTTAAGAGAATATGACAATATATTAAACCACAATGGAAGCAACAAAGCACACATCAATAGCGTCACCAATCTAGGATCAAAACAAAAGCAACAAATCACACAGCAATATCACCAAACAATGCTCAAAACATCCCCATCTCCCCTTCACATGCGTTTGCTAACCCTAATTCATATAAATTCCGTAACTCCTCAACCTACCACAATTACTCACAATCAAAGACTACACTAATCCACACACCCCTTCACTCAATCCTCACATCAATGTCATTTCCCTCACATACAAGACTCAAGAATGCCCCTCAAATTATAAAAACCATTAGGGTCGTCTCTATAATGTAAACGCTACAAACTTGGGAGCTTCTATAAATAAGGGCCCTTATTTCTAAAAAATTATAACAGATTTTAGTATTTTATGTGTTAATAGAATTTTAAAACAATAATAATACTTGATAATTGAGTACAAATAAAAATTTTGATAATTTCAGAAATGCATTTACACAATTCACGTGACAAACAGTTTTTTCTAAATTCATTCCCCTTCGATCAATCTAATCACATCAACCAATCATTTTTGTTCAAAGAAATTATATCAAATTTTCTTTGATTTATTATTTTTATTTAAAGAATATTTAATTAGGTTGTATTCATTTAGATTACGTTTTACGAAAGGACTTTATTTTTTTAATTCAATTGAGACCTAGCAAACATTACTACAGTCCTGAAAACCATGTTGTCATCATTTACTTGGCAGATGATTACCTAACCCTAGATCTAAAACATGATATCAGCATAACCTAGAATTGAAAGAATTGCATGTGCAAATCGACAATTTACAAGCCCAATGAAGGAAACATCAAGACCTTTGAAACAAAATCTAGTTTATTCACTAAACCTCTAAAGTTCAACTCCTATCATATACATATATACTTATACTTATTTGCTCTTTATAATTAATCAGTATACTAGTCAATTTTAGATCTTACTATCAAACGCTTAATACTAGTGTCAACAAACCCCAAATTGCAATTATTATAATTGGAATTCAATAAGAAGTTACAAATTTAGAAGCAGAATTACCTTCCAAACATTCAGATCCAAATTTCTTTGCACTTTACCTGCAAAAACAGCAAACAAAAAGCATAGATCACAACATAATAAAATCAAGAACATATTCAAGAAATTTGTTTGTACAAATAAAACCAAGTGAGGGATATTGAATACTGATAGTAAGTAAAAAAGATTGATTCATTGATTGATTAACTAAAGAACTCTATAAAATTATCAAAGGGTATGCACAAACCTAATCATGCACCCTAAACACAACATTTTACACAAGATTAACCCTAACAACACACAAATGTACTATCATCATCCTCACTTCTTCCCTGTTTTCGCACTAGCTTTCTTCGCAATCACCGGCTTCGGCTTCAAGCTTTTAGCCGTCGTCTTCTTCACCGCCGCCTTCTTCCCAGCCGCCTTAGAAGCCGCCGGAGCTTTCTTACCAGGTGTAGATCTCGTAGAAGTCCTCGCAACCTTCGACGGCTTCGCCGCAGCCTTAGCCTTCGGCTTAGCTTTCACAGCAGCGGCTTTAGCCTTAGCAGCCGGCTTCGCCACAGATTTCGGCTTCACAGCTGGCTTCGTGACCGACTTCGCCTTCGCAGCCGGTTTAGCCTTCGCCGCAGGCTTGGCTTTCGCTACCGTCTTCGGCTTGGCTGCAGCCTTCGCCTTCGGAGCCGGCTTAGGCTTGGCCACCGTCGGCTTCTTCGCCGGAGCCTTCTTCTTCACCGACTTCGGCTTCGTGACAGCCTTCGCCTTAGCAGCCGTCTTCTTCTTCGCCGGAGCCGCAGCCGCCGGAAGCTTGTAAGAAGCCTTCACCTTAACCAGCTTACCAGCGGCTACAAACTTCTTCAATTGAGTCAACAACACCTTCTTGAAATTTACCGGAAGATTCTTCTGCTTCTCTTCAATAAACTTCGTGATCGCATATTGGCTTGATCCAGTTCTCTCCTTCAACGTAACAATGGCTTCTTTTATCATCTGTTATCACATATTGATCAAGATCCAATCAATTACAGCAATAAAATTAAACACAAATTCACATAAAAGCTCAGTTTGATTCTGATATAATAATATTGTTATTGTTAGGAGATGTATACCTCAAAGTAAGGTGGATGCAGAGAAGGAGTTCTGGGTTTCCCTTTGGCTGAAGCTTTTTTAGCTTTCTTGGGTTTTTCATCAGGTTTCACGTCAGGTTTTTCCTCAGGTGTGGGATCAGTTGAAGTGATAAGTGGCTCTGTAGGCTCTGTAGCCACAATTGGTTCTTCTGTCGCCATTGATTAGCGTTGAATCTGAGGTTTGTGGGTAAAATTTAGATCTGAAAATGGTGATTTGAAGGGGATTGATTTTCAGAAATTGGATTTAGCGTCTGAGTGACGAAGATGAATTTGAGGGGATTTAAATAATAATGAGATCGTGGAGATTTATCTTAAAGGTGCGTTTTGATTGGTGGATAAAGAGGTCACACGGATCGAACACCTAACTAGAATTTGAACGTGAGCGGTTGGATTGTTTGTCATCAACGGTTGATAACCCCTTGTAATGAAGGTAGTGATGAGGTTTGGGTGAAAGATTTTCATTTTGGTGTGTTTCTATGCTCAAATGATTTGGTGATAACTTTAAATCTACTTGATGAAATTATGTGAAGTTTTTTGGGGTTTGTAGGGAATTAAGTTAGCTTTCTGTTGAGTGTTTTTTTCAAGGGCTGAGGTTAAGTGGATTGAGAGATATTTGAGTTGGAATGTAGAATGGTCGAAAAGGGGTTGCTTTTAGACTTGTTGACGGTTTCGAGACTTTTTAAGACAATGCTTTGGTTCGATGTGAGATTTTGATATTGGGGATGGTTCTAATTTAACATAGGAGTTGATAGAATCAAGAATCGTTCAAATCCAAATAGATTTGGATATAGAAATATATGTTTGAATGTTACTCAAGATGAACAAGTATACGTAAGTATAAATCTTGTAGTTTACTTTGTATTAACATGTCTTATTTTTTTACTATGTATATTTAACTAATCATGGTAATCATAATCTTTTTCAATAATTCTCGTTTTTATCTCGGGTATTAAAGAGAATCGTTAAACAAAAATATATATTTCATACGTCTAACATAAACATTATCTTAACATGTATAGTGATTTATTAACAATCAAGAGCATAAGCATAATATGTTATGGTCAAATTACAGATTCACTTTCTTACTAATATACGAGTTATCTATATAATAACATTTTAAACCTCGATTACCCACATACAAAGAGGGATTTCCCATGTTCTTTGACTCATTAGAATGTTATATATCAATCCATGACTATAAAGAAAACAGAATCATCATTTCATTCATTATTTCATTAAACTCATATGTTATGACATCTTGAAGCATTTTTTAGCCTTGTTTGATATGGAAATTTAGTTCTAGGTATCATCTCCGTATGTTCAAATTTATTATGACATATAAATTTGTTCAACTAATATTCACAAACGCGTATATCGACACATCTACATAATCATATTCGTGACGTTTATAATGGTTTATGAATATATCAAGATCACAAGGTTGTTGTATGACAATCAAGTTATTGATTTACGTTTCTTGTTAAGAAAATGAGTTTATATTTGTGAGTTAACTACATAAACCTCAAACACCCAACATAAACAAATAATCTAAACATGTTCTTTGAGTGTATTTAAAAGATGTCTATCTAGTCATCATCATAAACAAAACAAAATCATCGTTTCGTATGACATGATATTCTAACTTTATTTATTCCCGATTGGTATGAAAATTATAATTCAAATGGCTTCTTCTTCTATAATAAGCTCAAGACAAAATATCTTCAAAATCATCATCATGGTACATGAAACACGAGTCCGTTTTATTAACACTTTACATCAAATATTAAAGCGGTGTCATTTTCACACAACTTTCCTGTTGTATATGAATATAGACTTACAAAAGACCCGATCCTCACCACCCGGCTTGATAACTCGACCCAAACTCATGGTCATATACCACGAAACAAAACATGCTAACTTAATGATTAGGACCCAGCAAGACATAAAAATGTCACGTTAATATTGTATGATAAAACTCGCCAGAAAACATCGCACAACATAACTTCTAACAATATAATGACGAAACAAAATTATAATATCACTATCCTGAATTAGTTTATTTCCATAACACCTCATATATCATCATCAATTCGAAGAGATTTACAGATTTCAGTTTATCATGTTATTATTTCATCTTCCGTACAAATCATATGTCTCAGTACCTACAAAACTTCTTTTGGGAACGACAACAACTAATTTCATGGAACACTTACAACTCTAAATGTTCAATTCCTAGTTCACACAACTCATATGCTAGTGTACGCACGCTTTTAGGTTTGTGACAAGTCGCACTTCTTTTTTTGAACGGTTGTAAATATATAAAACATGACTGACATTAAGCTAACATGGAAAAATAAAAACTTAATTACAAATATGACATTGGGTTTTTTAGCCACTCATTTCAAGTTGGGATACAGTTACGATTCCTATTCACGAACCAAACAAACGAGTAACACATGAAATCTTCAAAAGCATAAACTTTCGCCGTGAAATTTCTACCGAATATGATATCATTTCGAAGCTTCAATATAATGCACCATGTCATTCTATTCATTTAATCTAAATACATGAATCGTGTGATTTATTTATGTACACAAAGAACATATTTAAACTAAAACTAAGTATTTTACCAACTAATTAGAACACATGGGAACTTGGAATCTTGTTTGCAATATATGGGTTGCTTAACAACATAATTGATACCATTAGCAACAAATGGGTTCTGATAACATGTGACTTTATTTACACCTATTCACTAATGGTTGTATATCATATATACTACATGTATCTTCTTCTTTTTTTTGGACTTGTGATTTCATTTCAATATTAATGAAGTGAACTACTTACGGCTTGTGTGTAACTTTCCACTAGTGTTTGCAACATTCAACTAGATCATAACTACTACATGTGGCCTTGTTTAACAACTTTGGTCATAATACAGCCTTATGTTCGTTATAAAACTTGAATAGCGATTTTATGTGGCACTTTTATTAAAACTTCTTCACTTAATATTATAAAGTTTAAATACATTAAAGCCAGCTTTACAAATGAACTATTTGGTTAATCACCACAACTTAGTGTAGTTTGATGATCTACCTTAATCTTGGTACTCCAAAGTACTCTGTTCACACAATCAACACTTTAAAAAATCTAACATACAAAATGGTCCTTATGGTTTATTAGTAACACAAACTCGTCAAATTAACACGCAACTATGATTGTTACATGAGTCAAATGGTCTACATATGAATACAAGAAGTTATATCAAGATCGATTACATATTCCGGTCTTCAATTAGATCTGGCGGAAATCAATCCAAATGGAACAAGTAATTGTAACAAGAGCAATACTAGGAACTTGAATAGAACTCTGGTAACTGACGTCTAATGATTATTAAAGCATGTGAATGTGTATTACATGTGCTTATATAGGCTTCTAATTCAGCGACTTTCTAGACCAAGTGTTATAAACTCTCTAGCATACTATATCGTTATAATTATCAACTCTACAGCAGTGTATTGATTTATGGGTTTGATGCCTGCATAAATTGTGTGTAACTTCACAATTTTAGCATATAATACATTGTAGAACAAGTTACTTTGTTTAGCCTTATGTGTAGGAGAAGCTTTGAAGTCAAGACATATACTTATAAAATGTTCGAAATCAAACCAAAACATGCATACACGAGATAAAAAATCAAAAGATCGGAAAATCAACAAGATAAGCCAAAGTGGGCGTAGACTACGACCATGGGCGTAGTCTACAGCCGCCACCTGCTTCATTTGGGTGTTTTTCACACCGTAGGCGGAGAGCTTTGGTCGTTTTCAATGTGACTTGTCGTTGTCTACGACCACCTGTCGGTTTTCATTATTTTTGGCCTAGTTTTTATTGGGGATTTTAGAATTTTTTACTGATCTATAAACGAAAAAGTCTAGGAATAAAGGAGAACAAAAAAGTACAAATAACAAGTGTATCTTTGATGATCATATCAAGATTTTTTTCTCGAACTCATCATCCGTTGTCATCAAACATAGGCATGTATGACTAGTTCACCTATGATCACTTCCGGATTTAAGTTTGTGTTAGTAAATGTATTCAATTTGAGTTTTATCTTTGTTAGTCATGAATTATGCTTTAGACATTTGAAATTCGTTGATGTATAAATGGATTCATGTGTTTGATTTTGTGTTTGAAGAACAACTTGTGGTTTATGGATTAATGTAACAATATGTCCTTTCTTGGTTTTGACTTATTAAAAAGCATGATGTTATGTTGACATTATGACTTTATTTTGGTAATTATATGATAATGTCCTAATATGTGTCTTTCTTTGGTCTAGAATCACTAAGTAACAACATATCGAATTCATTAGTTTTGTAATCACCCTTCTATCATCTCATTAAACGAAATTATATCTATGTAATTTGTTGGCATTGATATTAAGTCAAGTTACACATTATGCTTCTAAATCTAATTCAAGTGTGATTATCTTTTGTTTAATTATAACCAAGTTATTACTTTTAAATGTTTACTTATAGATCAACAAACCAAAAAACAAATTTTTTTAAGCAAAAAAATTGAGCAAAACACTATCCACCAACTCTTTGTGGTTTGACATTTTGCTTGTCTTGGCTAGTTAAGGTAAACAATGCATATTGTTTTTAACTTTGATCGATTTATCCACTATTGCCTTATGGTTCGACACTCTTGTTTGTACCATCTACTCTAGTTACTTCAAATCTTTTAAGGCTTTCGCTATAAACCCAATGCTAGTACTTCTTATCGAATCCATTAGTATTTTTTTCTTCGTACTTATCTCTAGTTAGAGGTTATTCACCCAAAAAAATCAATCTTTAGAACGAATAACTCCAAAATAGATTGTACAAAAGAACATATAAAAGTTTCGTCATATTCTCTTGACAACAAAAGTTTATGCATCCTCATAAAATTACCACTCAGTAATTTGAGACACGAATGATGTTAATGACACTTCTATCAGTCTTTCAATATACATTACCATCAATAGTTAGAACTTCACTTCTTCATCATTTTGTTTTTCTTGTATTCATTTTTAGGCGTTATCTCTTCGCTGTCATCCTTTGCTCTCCTTAATCACCATTACCATCACTAGTACGAGTAAAATACCATTCACTTTAGGATTTTTCCTAATAGTATAATTTGATGTGTTATTGTCATTATCAACATCTTCATTGTTAGATACATCACCGTCAAATAGTATTTTTAAAGGAATTGCTTTTAACTTTTTTATTATATTCTTTTGTCCTCCACTTTGTCTATTCAATAATATGCATCATTCTTGATGCTCTATCATTTAAGTGTAAAGAAACAAGTTCCCTTAGAAGATTAACATCCTTATTTCAATCCATATAACTTAGAGGTGGCAAAATGGGTGGATTGGATTGGGTTGATTGTTAGGTTAGGATGAATTTGGGCCTGGATGAGTTTGGGTTATGATAGATCATTTAAAAAAAGGTCAGGATGAGTTTGGGTTAGGATGGGTTCAGGTCAGGTTGTGTTCGGGTCAAAATGGATCATTTTTTAAAAAAAAACCAATACTATTTTACTAGTTTTCTACAATCCAACAGCACATATAAATTGATGCTTATACGAGCTCAAAAAGATACTTATACGACTTCATCTATAAAAGGTGGTACCTTCAATAAAGCGACGATGATGGTGCGATAATGAAGCGGGGGCCCGATTGTAGGTGTGGTGGTGGTAAGCGATGAAACTCAATGAAGGTGGAGACTGATGCGAAGCTCGACCGTAGGTGCGGTGATGGTGCACGATGAAACTTGACGGAGGTGTGAGGGTGTAGATGCGGTGGACCGGTGGTGGTGCGGTGGACCGATGGTGGTGCGTTGGACCGGTGGTGGTGCGATGGACCGGTGGTGGTGCGCGATGAAACTCGACCAAGGTGACCAATTTGAGTGAAAGAAAACTTGACTTATTGTGACTTGAAACTCTAATTTTGAAAACTCATCTTAACCTATGTTTATTATTTTTCAAATAAGTTTTTAACCCATCTTGACCCCCTTGTGTTTTTTATTCAATCCATTCTAACCCATCTTTATTTTTAAAACACTCATCAAAATCACAATCATTAACTTTTTTTGCCACCTCTAATATAACCTACCTTTGAGAATGTTAAATCCATCCATTGAAGAAATTGTTCTAATTCAAGAGGTATGTGATGTCTATTCTCATAGGTTATTATCAAATAATCTAATATATCAAAATATTCACATGAAACAGCTCTTGAATGATTTTGATTTTCATATGCATTAAATCTTGTGAATAATTCTTCCATGAGCTTATATGTCATAACATGTTCACCGGGTAGAGGAACTTTGAGCTTATATATCTTCGTAAGAATTCTTCCATTTCCTACAACATCTTCAAACTTATATAATTCTTTGATTATTGTTGGAGAAATTTAGATTTTAAGATCAAAATAACCTCTCATATTCTCGGCAACTTAAATCAGTGAAAGCAAGAGTTTTATTTTTTAGAAGGCTTTTCTTTCTTCCTTGTGAAAAAAACCCCCCCTCAAATGCATATCACGAGATTATTGGGAACATGGTGATGTTGGTTTATTATAGTGACCTTTGTTATCGCTCTTCTTGTGTGTTTAATCTCCATCTCAACATGAGGTTCTTGTTGTTTAGTTTTAGGTTGGATGGTTTATGGAGCTTGCTCTAGTTAACCTTGTTGTATATGAATAACATCAATCATAGTAACGCTTTCACGGATAAGTAGTTTTACAATTGTAACAAATCTAGCTCTATGATCCCTGGTGCATACACATAAAGTAAACATCCTCAACCTTATTAGTGAGTTGTAATCATAAATTCTTGAAGTAACAAGTTTATTAATCCATTTCTTCTTAAGAGCTATCATAAATTTTTAATCTTTTTGCTATCTCATATTGATATTTTTGCCTTTTTTTCATGGACTCTAGTCACATCTACCATAACTGCATGAAAGATAGAACATTCATATAAACTTGATCATATCCTTCGATTTGATCAAGAAATCTTCTATAACTCTCCATTTTTCTTTCATTTATTGTTTACACTTACCTTGAGAATACCATTTAACGATATCTTCTTGACCTGTTTTTCTATCTCAGCCTTTTGGATGCAGATTTCCCAGCAACATTAATAAGAAGTCAAATACATACAAGAGTTATGGCATTCAATCTCAATAGCAAGTTTTCTAGCCATTTAATCCGTTTGTGCTTCACTAGCATGAGTACTAAGAATAATTCTTTGATATGGTCCATGGGTGGACCTAGTGTAACCGAGGGGTGCCGCTCACCCCAAAAAAAACAATGTTGTATATACACGGAAACCCTTATCACTCCCCTTAAAATTGGCAACCTCTCTTGAAACACGCTCTTTTAAGTATTACCCTAATGCCTATTTTAATATTTTTAATCGATTCAATAACTATACACATGGATATGGACTTACAGCAAAGAAAGAATAAATAAAGTTTTTCTAAAACTTAAAATTCCAAAACCTACGATTTTGCTCTTGTGCTTCACTTCTCCACCAATCTATCGTAGTTCTATATGCCGCATGCGACCTTCTCTTGTCGACAATCACTGCCGGTTGTCAAACTTGCTCCTGTCGCTGAACTCCTCGCTAGATAAAACTATTAAGTTTTAATTTTTCTTTATTTTATGTTTTTAGTTATTGATTACTTGGTTACGGACTAGGGTTTGAACTCTTCTTATCACCCCTTGAACTGCAACCGTTGAAATATGATTTTAGGCAATAAGTACGTGAAGTCTGATTTGCTTAATAAGATGGCTGATAAGAATTTAAGCGAGAGTTGTATTTGTTTTATGGAGAAAAATTTACTTATTAATGTCTCCTTAAATGTTATAGAAATATTTCAGAAAATAAAACATCGTAGAGAACAATTTTGTGTGTGTGTGTGTGTGTGTGTGTGTGTGTGTATATATATATATATATATATATATATATATATATAT
>BJCM01068185.1:5161-20549 GCA_018326385.1 Flaveria bidentis
TAATACTAATCTTCTAGGGCTTCAACATTTTTAATGCGAAGAACTTTTAAAAATAAACTTTTAATAAAAAGTAATTTTAAAAAAAAGTTAGAGTGTTTAAAAAATAATTTTCTAAAGCTAAAGTTTTTAAAAACAAAAATTTTAAAAAATGGTGTTATTGTTTAATTACCAAAAATAGTTAACATATATAATTTCAATCATATTTTATCTAAAAAATATTAATTTATAATTTTAAATATTAATTATTAACTGTTAATTTAATAATAATATTTCATTGTATATAATATGGGCTTTTAAACTAGTAATAATAAGAGTAACAAAAATAAAAAAGGCAATTCGATATATTCCCTTTTAAATCTATAAAATGTTTACATATTTACTCAAATCAAAATCAAAATGGCTATATTCCCTCCCTAAGAAAAAATACTACTGTAAGGTTCTGTATAAGGCTGATACATCCAAAACATTTACTAACATCCAACAGTGTATCCTGCATGCATGCACTAAGTGCCGAGTAGCATGCTTAGGAAGTTTTACACCATGCAGAAGAAGCTTAAAGTGAAGTCTTACGAAACTTAAAGGACAAAGTCTTCTGAATCCAAGAAATGAAGATAGGATATCTTCTGAAGTCTTTTGAAGACATGTTTTTATCTGATGTACTTTACCATAAAGCTGGACCACCTTTCCACTATAACTTTGTTGACTCACAAACTTTCATATGTTGGTAAAAAGGTCCATTCTTTTGGTAACTGTACATTGATGTCTTGATTCCTTTACTTTCTACTTTATATACTTTTTTCCTTTTTGTAATATAATAGGATTTGAGCTATGGCATGTCATAGTCATTAGTCAAAAGCCAATCTGCCTTTTGACTCTACATTGACTATGTTGTTGTCTAGATCATGTATTTAGCTGTCCTTCAGCGTATGGCCAGCTATAGGATGTAGTATAAGTATCTCAGGTCTTTTTAACTTATCTCTTTGCTTGTACACATGTAAAAGAACTTGAGAGAAATATACAACATCATTGAAAACCAAAACACTTGTGTTGTTTCTGTTCTTGTTCTATCTCATATTTGCTAGTGTTCTAAGTGTTAATCTTGTGTTACTAGTTCCCTATTTTATCTGTTAAGTGTTCTAAACTGTCTCTCCTCATTATGTGTTGTGTTTTAAGTTACAAGAACTCCCTTTAAACGGTCCTGCAATTGGTATCAGAGCTTTCCAGGCTTTTGATTGTAAGATCTCACCATCTTAAGATCCCTTACACACACAAAACAATTAACATCTCAAATGGCAGCTATCACTAAAGCTGATATAGAAACTGGAACCACGACAAAGTCCCCACTGATCACTCCTGAAGACTTTGACATTTAGTGGCAAAGAATGGAAGGTTTCATAAAGTAACATGACACCAAGATATGGGAATATGTTGTCTTGGGACCTTACATACCAAGCACCTCTTCAGCTACTGCTGGAAGTGGTATAATTCCAAAGGTTGTTGCTGATTACTCTAATGAAGACAGAAATAGAGTTGAGATTGATCAGAAGGCCATGACATCCCTTCAAACTGTCGTTTCAAACTCCATATATTAAGGCTTCAAGAAAAGCAAAACAACTAAGCATGCATTGAAGCTAATGTATGCAGGGTTAACTAAAGCCAAGAAGAGCAAGAAGGATCTCCTGAAGCAACAATTTGAGAACTTCACCTTTAAAACATGTGAAACCATGACTCAATAATACATCATGTATGTTGAGATTGTGGACACTCTAATGGATGTTGGAGTAACTCTTGAGAAAAGGGATATTGAAAGGAAGTTTATGTCCCCTCTTCCTAGGCAATGGACACACAACTGTGTGGTTATCAAGAGAACTAAGAACCTTAAGACTTTCACCCTAATAGAGTTGTATGGTATTCTCAGTGGATACCAGATAGAGATGAACATGCATGGTTCATCTGGTAACTCTAGAAATTAAATGAGTTCAGCCTAGCATGTGGTTGAAAGGGATAGCATAGAACCTTAACATCATCTTATATGCTACCTTGACAACTCACAAAACGGTCCCTTCATCACCTTCTCGGAGACACCAAAAGAAAGCTTCACTTACGGTAGCCCATTCCAAGAGTCAAACTCTTCACATGCCTTTGTGTCTTCTGATGAAAGCACATTCAACTTTCTATTCACCCTTGAAGACCTGAATTGTATCCATCCAGATGATCTTGACTACATGGAAATAGTCCAGCAGATGGCTTTTCTAACTCATAGAACCAAGAAGTTCTACAAAAGGACATGAAGGAAGTCTGTAAGTAATGCAGCCAATAAGGGGTAAGGTCATAAATGATAAGCTTAGCATTGAGAAGGTAAATGTTTTCAAGAATCTTGAATACAATCTTTTGAGTGTATCTCAATTTTATGATCAGAGTCATAACATGCTATTTACTGAGCATGAGTTCATTGTTCTCAAGCCCTGGGTGGTTACTCCTCATGAGCATATTCTTCTTAAAGCCCCCAGGAAAGGGAACATGCACAAGATGGATTTGCAAGAAACATCCCCTTTAGGAGAAGTTTCATGCCTTCTATCTAAAGCAAATAATGACGTTTCTTTCCTCTAGCACAAAAGAATATGCCATGTAAACTTTAAAAACATGAATAAACTAATTAAGAATGATTTGGTAACTGGAATTCCAATGAGAGAGTTTACAAGTGATAATCATTGTATTGCATGCCTGAAAGGGAAGCAACACAGAGTATCTCACAAGACAAAGGAACAAAACTCCATCACTACTCCCTATACTTGTTACATATGGATCTCTTTGGCTCCACCAGTGTAATGAGTCTAGGAAGGACCTCTTACTGTTTGATGATCATAGATGACTTTACAAGATTCACTTGGGTCTTCTTTCTTAGAACTAAGGATGAGACCCCTGTGATTTTAAAGAATTTCATCTTGAAGATTGAGAATGAATTTGATCACAAGGTCATAACCATAAGATGTGATCAAGGAACTAATATCAAAAACCAAATCTTTGATATATTTTGTGATGAAAAGAGTATTACAAGACAATACATTGCTCATAGGACTCCTCAGCAAATGGTGTTGCTGAGAGGACAAACGGGACACTGATTGAAAGCTGCAAGAACTATGTTGTCTGACACTATGCTTCCTATCACCTTCTGGGCACAGGCAATCAAAATGGACTGCTACATGTAGAACAAAGTTTTAGTGGTTAAGACACATGGTAAGACTTTTTATGAACTTTGGCACAAGAGGAAAACTTTAATTGGTTTTCTCAGGTCATTTGCATGTCCTTCCACCATCTTGAATACCAAAGATCAAATTTCCAAGTTTGCTTAGAAATAAGATGATGGACACTTCATTGGATACTTTTCTTAAGCCAAGGCTTATAGAGTATACAATCTTAGAACTAGAGTAGTTGAGGAGTTAGCCAATTTGACATTTGCAGGACCAGTGAAGGGTGGTGACTTACAACACAACAACACAAAGAGGAGATTAACTAGATTGATCAAACAGTGAGACTGGATAAACCACAAGAGATGATATAATAAACACAGGTAAATAAGAGACAGAACAAGATAGCAAAATACACAAGGAGGTGGTTTTCAAGATCGTAGTATTTTGCCTTCTCAAGTTCTTTTACAAGTGTTACAAAGCATAAAAGAAAGATACAAGTACTTGATATACATATACTACATCCTACAACCGGCCATACTTTGAAGGCCAGCTGGATACAATTGACTAGACACAACACAAAATTAATTGTAGAGTCAAAAGGCAGATTGCCTTTTGACTTGTGACTATGACATGCCATAGCTCACATCTTAATATATTACTAATAGGATAAAGTACATGAAGTAGAAAGTTACATACTCAAGACCTCAATGTATAGTTACTAAAAGAATGGACCTTTTCACCAACTCTTGGAAGTTGGTGACTTTATAGAATTGTAGCGGAAAGGGGTCCAGCTTTATGTAAAGTACATCAGATAAAGCATGTATAATAAAAGTCTTCAGAAGAAATGTGTCTTCAAGTGTTGAGGCTTCAGAAGACATTCTCTCTGAAGCTTCAGAAGACTTCATCTTTGGCTTCGGAAGATATTGGTCTTGGCTTCAGAAGATTTCGCACTTAGAAAATTTTAGTTACATGTGTGAAACTTCCAAAGCATTCTTCTTCAATGCACTTATGCAGGATGTAGGAGACTTGAAGTGTTTGGAGTTGCAACAGCCATAACATGTATTCCTTACAAACTCCCATAGGCTGATGCTACCAAAACTCTTTGAAGACTTCGGATATCAACAGTCCTCATTATGACGATGACCATTCCTTTCTTCATGAGATTATTAGAATCACACAGACTCTCAAATTGTCTTATCATGCCAAAGAGATCATGCAGAGGTAGATTGAACATGTCCTGCCATGTGTAGACATCCTCAATGCCTTGTTCTCTAATGACATGCCATCTTCCCGAATATGTGGTGTATGTCTAGAACAAGATGGTTCTTCCTGCTGCAAGAGGAGCTACTTGATTGGGAGTTGATGTAGCATCCTCTGGCTGCACACCTCATGATGTTCTGACTCATCCTAAGGTTCAGAAAAGGATATATCTTTCTTCTTCTTTGGTATTGGCTTTGAAGCCATCCTTTTTTATCTCTTTGTTTCTTTTAACTTAGAAGACTGGCCAGCAGCACCTGATTGATCTTCTTTGTCTTTCTCAGTTGGGTCTTCCTCTCTCACATGTTCAGAATGAGACAGAGTCTAACCCTACTGTGGATCAGAAGATAAAGCTTCCTGAGTTTCAGCAGGAGGTCCAGGTTGTGTTGTCTCTGGTTGTTCAACCTTAACCTCCACTTTAGGTGGAGCTTGACTTGGAGGGGAGTGTAAGTCAATCAACTCCCCACTCTTGATTTTCTGCTTGATTACCCTGATATGCTCATCCATGGTGGATAGAGAGATAGGACCAAGTCTCCTTCTGGAGAAACCATACAACTTCATGAAGCTCATCATCCTCTGCCTGTCTGCACACTTCCTCATGCTCTTCTCGATGATGGCTCTTGACTTAGCAACTTCTTCCCTTAGATTCCTTTTAGTTATCTTTCTTTCCTTGACTATCTCAAGTTCAAGTTGTTTGAGATACTCAAACTCAACATAGTCATATGATATGGAGAGAAGTGCATCTGCCTGATAGAGACCTGTGGCACTCAGGTAGTTGATCATCTTGATCTTGTCTTCTTCATTGTCTACCTGAGGTTCTTGTTGAACCACATCCTCATGTACAAGACTTTCTTGAACTGGGGAAAGAGTGGGCACATGCTTATATAATCTATTCTTTCTTCTTTCTTCTTTCATTTGTACCAGAAGTTCAACATCATCCGCCTCTTTTTTCTCCTTTGACCTTTCTCTGTCAACCAGTTCATTTAACTCCTCTAAGGGAAGAGAAACGACATTGTCTATGTCATAGTTCCTGGTCTGCAAGTAGTTTATCCTTACTGCCCTCAACTCATAATCTTGAGTGTTTGGTCTGGGGGTAGCCCTGATAGCAGTTTCCATGAGTCTTTCAGACACAGAAAAGGAACTTTCTCTCCTTAGCATCCTTTTCCTTTCTCTCTCTCCTCCTCCTCAATCTCCTCAGATGTTTTATTTCTTTTCTCTTTGTCACTCACAAACCTTTGTGACTCAGGGTGGAGAGAGCTTTGGCCATCATTGCTTGGTGTAGCATCCAAGCTCTGGCCAGAGAGAGGTTGAGAATCATCTTCACTGGCAGGTGTCTCAATAAGGGTATGAATCTCTGCAGCAGTTGATGATGATGAGACAGGGCTCTCAGGTTCTGCTACTGGGTCTTTAGTCAAGGTTTCCCCTATGAAACTAATCTCAAACTTTTTATTCACGATGCTCTCAAAGTCTTTACATATTTGATCAATTGAGGAACCAGAGAAAAATGTCTTTCCAAGAATTTCTTATGAAAAAAGTCTTATCAATGGTACCTCTACTGTATCCATTCTTTAGAAGAAACTAAGACAAGGTCAAATACTACAGCTTAGGTGCTTGTTGCATCCCGTATAGAGCTTTATCCAGCTTGCACACATAGTTGGGGTGATGTGGGTCTTCAAATCCTAGAGTCTGACACACATAGACTTCCCTATCTATATCCTAGAAATGCACACTTGAAAGCAAGCTAGTATACAGTAATGTTCTGGGATGCATCATAAACAAGGAAGATTCTAACTACCTTAAGTCTTGCAACAGGTGCAAAGACATTAGTATAATTGATTACTTCCTCTTGAGTATATCCATGAACTACCAGTCTTGCCTTGTTCTTGATAATCAAGTCATTATCATCTCTCTTATTTCTAAATACCCATTTGGTGCCTATAGCTACTTTAATGGATAGTAGTGGACACAGGTTCCAAACCTTTTGTCTTCTAAGTTGAAGTTATTCCTCCTATATTGATTCAACCCATCTAATATCTTTCAAGTCATCTTCTACCTTCTTGGGTTCCATCTGTAACAAAAAACATGAGTACAGGCAAACATTCTCATTATGGGATTGTCCCCTGGTTCTCACACCTTCAAATACATTTCCAATGATGTTTTCAACTGGACGAGCGTTATAAATTCCAAGCCTAGGAATCACATCCAGTTGCATGGATAGATCCAGATTTGAGAAGTTTGGATCAAGATTTTGAACACTTGGTCTAGCTGATGTTTCACACTTATTCAACGAGGACTGATTGAATGAATGAGAAACGACATCAATGTTCACTTTCCGGTGGCCTCTGCACATAGCATGCAGTTCTGACAGCCTTTGCCCAGAATGTTAGAGGCAGCTTTGAATAAGCTAACATGGTCTAAGCCGCCTCAACAAGTGTCTTGTTCCTCCTCTCAGCAACACCATTTTGTTATGGAGTTCTAGGAGCACTATATTGTCTAGAAATCCCTTTTGAGTTATAGAATGAGTCGAGAACTTGATCCTTAAACTCAATCCCTTCATTACTTCTGATTATCTTAACCTTGTGATTAATGTGATTTTCTATTTTAAGAATAAAATATTTTAAAGTTTCAATAGTTTCATCTTTAGTTCTTAAAAAGAATACCCATGTAAATCTTGTAAAATTATCAATAATCATAGGGCAATATGATTTCCTTCCAATGCTTATTATACTTGTGGGACCAAAGAGATCCATGTGCAATAAGTGTAATGGAGTGATGATAGAGTTAACAACTTTCGATTTATGAGGTGCCTTGTGTTGCTTCTCTTTCACGCATGCAACATAGTTATCTTTGCAGAAAAATTTCTTTTTAGGCAAATCATATACCAAATTATTTTTAACCAACTTATTCATTGTTTTGAAATTCACATGAGACATTTGTTTATGCCATAAAGTTGACTCATCACTATTAGCTTTGGAAAGAAAGCATGATACTTCACCCAGTGGAGAAGCATTGTTCATATCCAGCTTGTACATATCCCCTCTCCTGGGAGATCTAAAAAGCACCAATTCCTAAGGAATTGTCGTCCCGGGATTAAGGATAATGCACTCATGTTTTGTGAAGAGCATTTTATGCTTTTGATCAAAAAACTAAGAGACACTTAACAAGTTGTGTTCAAGCTGTTTGACATACTTTGTCAACTTTTAAATTACCATTGGATATACTTCCTCTGCCCGAAATATATCCTCCTGCCTCATCTCCAAACTGGACATGACCTCCATCAAAATGTTAAAATTGTTTAATGAGATATTTGTTCCATGTCATGTGCCTGGAGCATCCATTATCCACAATCCATATATTGTTATACTTGTCATGTGGATGTCCCTTTTAAAATGAGCTTTTAAGATATTCAAGGACTTAATGTCAGATTGAATTTCCATAATCTAGTCTTGATACATTTTAACCTTAGCAATATAGGCTTGAGTACAAATATGTTCATATACCTTTGAATTGTTTGTTCCCGCCATGAGTGCTTGAGCAGGGGTGACATCTTGCACCAAAAAGCTCCAATCAACTTCTTGAGCCATAACAACTGTCACAGTTGATTTTCCAGTAGCTTTAGGTGTTGTAGGATGTGTGGAGGAATGAGTAGATCCCGGATTTCATTTAGGAGTTTTGCATTCCCTAGGAAAATGACCCAGCTGGTTACAATTGTAACACTTGGTCATTGCTTTGTCGAACCCACACTTGCTGCTAGTTGGGTTTGAGAGAACTACCTTCTAGTTCTTTTGAAGAACTTCTCCGCCTTGTAGGTTAATAGAGCCATTTGTTGGACTATTTCTATGCATTCCAGATCATCTGGGCTGAGACACTCCAAATTTTTAAAGCAAAAACTAAAAGTCACTAGAGTGTCCGCTTCGTGAGACAAATGCCATAAGTGTGCTTCTAGCTGGAAGGCAGGATGGCATGAAGGTGTTAGGTCTTGCTGAGGTTTTGGGGGTCTTGAACCTACAACAACCATAAGTGTAGTGCTAGCAGGAAGGCGTGAAGGTCTGTTTACTTGGTGGCCACTCTTGTTCTCCATTTCTATACAATATCCATCTAGAATGTTGTATAATTCAGTTATGGTGAGGGAGTTTAGATTTTTTGTCCTCTTGATAGAGACATAGTAGAACATCCACTCATTATGCAGCGCACTCATGAATTTCCTTGAGAGATATGTCAATTCAGGAGTTATTCCCACAGAATGAAAGGAGGAGATAAGATCCATATACCTTAGGTATTGTTGGCTCAGGGTCTCTCCAGCAATGTGAGTAAAATTCTCACACTGTTGCTTTAGTGAATCTTTCTTTGAGTCATTGGAGTTTGCGTACATGTTGGTTAAGACATCAAATAGTTCTTTAGCTGACTAAAAATGCTCAAACCCCACTATGATGGAGTTGGGTATAACAGGCAGCAGACAAGTCATGGCCTTGCCATCAATATCAAGTCATTTGTGGTCTTCTTAATAGTAATCTTCCACCGCCTTCTCTATCATGGCACCGCCTCCGGCAGGTGCAACAACCTTTGCCTTGTAAGGGCCATTGGTGATATATCTCCACATTTGGTTGTCTTGATATCTGATGAACCCTTCAATACGTCTGCTCCATTGTCTAAAGTTTTTTAGGGTGATGATAAGTGCTTTAGTCATCATCCCCATTTTACATTCAGATTTTTGGTTAAGGGCCATTTTTTAGTGTAGTGAGTATATGAGTGAAGAAGAGGTTTATTAGGATGGTAAGATCACACAATCAAGAGCCTAAAAAGCTCTGATACCAATTGCAGGATCGGTTTTGTACTCAACATAGTACTTCTCCCTCAAACTTACTAAGTGACAATCGGATTTGTGATGAAGCAAAATCTTTATAAGAATTGATGATAATATATTTTGTAAATCAAAGCAAACACAAAAAAAAGTTTTACAAGATACCTGTATATATTATTTCTCAAGTCAAAGTATTATAACACTCTTACAAGCATGTTACATGAGTTACAATGACAAATTATATATTCTACAACCTACAATCGAATATACTTTAATACCAGCTGGAAACCTTAGACTAAAGCATATACTACAAAGCTAAAGTTAAGGTATCGTAGAAAAAATATTATCTAAGATATGGTAGTCATGCCATATCCATGACTTACTTTTTGTCACCAACTAATGTTGGCAACTATACTAACTGATAAGGTGTGAACAGTGGAATAAAGTAAAGTTAACTACATCGACGTGGGAAAGTGCCATGCAGTATCTCAGAGATATGCAGCCGAGTGTTAGAAAGACCATACTTGTGTCCACTGGTTCGTAGTAGCTACTTCTGAAGGTTAGGAAGAACTTGTTCTTTCAAAGCCACTTATACTTCGGAAGTGGCTACTTCTTCTAAGGCTTCCTTGGGACTTCATACTTCTGAAGTTGTAGTCTTCATTTCTTCTAAGTGTTGAACTTCGGAAGAGTAAAGATGTTGTATTTGGAAGCTGAATCTTATCTTCGAAAGTTTCTTAGACTTGTCTTCGGAATTAAACAGTTGTCTTTAGAAGTCCTTGAAGTTGCTTTGGAAGTTCCTTATTTGTTGTACTCAAAAAGTCTAAGTTTTGGTTTTGATTGCAATAACCTTGATCCAACAAAATATTTAAAAGGTGCTTGAAGATAGAAGACTAGAAGAACAAGAAGTTTTTATTTTGTTTTAAATTATATTGTATAATAGTACTATAACAAGCCAAGGATCTTGCATTCTATAGTAATACTTATGTTTGATTTTATTGTAAGTTATATCAATCATACCCGCTCGAGTTTCGTGTGGGGTGTCACATTATTGCTCACACCGTCGTTCAATAAGATATACGTGTTTTATGATTTAATGATTTTTATTCTACCAATATGTAAATATTTAGAGCCAATGTAACTCAATAGCAATTTAATAGATAAAGGACATACAATCAAACAAACAAGTTAAAGTCAATGATGAAGTCATATTTACTCAAACTCAACCTACTTGAATAGGTGACAAATGTCACATGTAACATCAGTTGATATAGAAGAATGCGACAATTGAGGTGTTAGGTTTTGTTTAGTTTAAGCATGTTTAAATAATCATTCTAGCATTAGACTAGTGATAACTTATGCTATTATATTACAGGCGTTTGATCATTTTAAATGAGAAATACTGTGACATTACACTACACATGAATAGTGCACATACTAGGTAAGTTAATAGTTTATGATACGCATGTTTTTAGATTGAAAAATCTAGTGTTATACGTTTACATATGTAACATTTAAATATAATACACTAATTATAACTATACTGCTATATTTACTATGTGGTCTTGAGAGTTTATAATGATGGATGTGCATGCATTCGTTGTATAATGCGTAAAACCTTATAGGTGGATACTCATGGCAATAATGAACGCACAAGCAGGATATGTATAAATGTTTACATTGTGTATATGCATAATAACTCATTCATAACTAGGATCACGTTTGGAGAAAACATTTTAACTATAAATTTGCTCGCTAGCATTTCTTGCAGACGTAATGTTTGTATATATGACATATTTTAGGTCAAACCTTTGGATAGAGATAAGAAGGTGGAAGCATAGCAAAGTTGGACTAACAAAAATATAATAAGTTGTATAAGTCCCGTTTTGATTAAAAATACACTAATGTTTTAACATAAAGTTTTGTTAAATCAATAAGTCATGAAGTACTACTCATTCTTAGTGGATTCTGATAATTTTTTCTTCTGTTTAATTCGAATTGGTAGCCTCTATGATGTTGTCTTTATCCGCATTTATAAATTTGGTTCCTTTCATAAGTTCCTCGTGCAAGTTGTGTGGGAACCATTTCTAGTAACTAAATGAAATTAACTAAAACCACTAGAAATGAACCGGAGAGCATGAGGGGGAAAGATTCAAGATTTACCATTTGCTTCAGCAACATATTAGTATTACGTTTGATTTAGAATAATTTAAATTAGATTTTTAATTTTATTTGTGTGCTACATTCGATTTAGTACAAAATATTATATTTTCATGTATACAAATATTTACAAATTAAATATTTTATTGTTTATTTATATTATTTAAAAAAGCACTTCGTGAAATAATTAGTTGTTATGTGATTATGTAATCTTATATATTTATATTACTACTCATATATAATATACGATTTATATTTATATTTCTTTAATTAATTATTTATTTATAAGTCACTTGGTTTATAAATTCAGTCAGATAGATCCATACGATCCGACAAGTGGACTAGTAAGAGGTCTATTTCGATGTTTAGTACAGTTTTGAAAATATTATTAGTAACCACAAGGTAGTTTCATGTTTATGTTAAGTATGAAGTGTACTAAAAGTCATGAAACAATACGTTAAATTTATAATCAAGGTCATTATTTTATTGAGCTATCATAGTTAGTATCTACGAGTCATAAATTATATTATACAAATGAAAACTATTATTGTACGATTTACGACAACATAGTGACCACTATATTAACGGCATACTACTGTTCACCAAATATATTTTCAATGATATGGAGTCACTTGTACGTCACCTTGCATTCTTACAAAGTAATCAAACAAGCCAACATTCAACCCTCATTTCAAATCCTAATATATATAAACAAATATGTTACAAATCAAATCACCCACATAAACATAAAGAGAGAAACTAAAACATCAAAATGGAAACCACAAAAGGAAGGTCGCGAAAACGTCTTAAGATTTGTTGTGGCATGACTATAGCAGTAATTGTCGTCTTCATTGTGGTTTCTATAGTGTTATACTTCACGGTCTTCAAACCAAGAGACCCACAAATCACAGCACAACCCACAAATCTTGAAAACCTGCAAGTTCAGCTATACCCGAATGTAAGCATAAATGCAACCCTACTTTTAACCTTAACAGTTAATAACCACAACTATGGGAGTTTTAAGTTCAAGGATTCACTTGCATATGTTTATTATCGAGGGATTTTAATCGCTGAGGTTCCTGTGGAACATTCTGAGGTACCCGCTCGTGGTAGTTTAACCATTACGGTTTATGCAAATATTACTGGGGGTAAAATGGCCACCGATCCTAATTTTTATAATGATATCGGGACAGGTCATCTTAATTTTACTTCTACTTCGGTAATGCATGGGAAAGTGAGTGTTTTAAAAATCATCAATGTTGGAGCAAAGGTTGATAGCATTTGTGATATTGCTGTCAACATTATGACACTAGAAGTCGACCCAAAATGTCACTCCAAAGTTGATTTCTGAGATTTTTTTTGTGTATGTGCATATATGTGGTTGTTAAGAAGTTGAAATTGACATATATTCACGTGTAGACTTTCTTAAATAAACATGCAACAAAAAAACAGTAATGCATTAAAAAAATACACGTAACAACTTGAAACACATACACATAAGAGAAATGCCCCTATTTCGAATCTCTCTCGTAACAACTTGAAACACATACACATACGAGAAATGCCCCTATTGCGAATCTCTCTCGTAACAACTTGAAACACATACACATACGAGAAATGCTCCTATTGCGAATCTCTCTTATAAGAAAGAAAAGAGCTGGCATAAGCAGAGCTACCGGCTGTACTACCAAAAGAGCAGTTATTATCAATCCTGAAGAGCTAGTATCCATCCTTCACTCTTAGCTTAAGGAAAGGATAGACCTTAGCACTTCTTCTTGATCATAGTAATGCTGAAAGTCTGGCTAAAGGAAGATAGCATATCATATAGAGACGAAAAAATAAATGAATTTAGCCTAATTCTTTTAAAGCTCTAGAAAAGTTATATGTGGTTGGATACGTAATGTAGTGCTTTGTGTAGTAGTAATGAATAAATCTTTTGGATCAATGTTTTTTCTCTCTGTCATTAAGGCTTTAAGGTGATCCGTATGACGGCTGAAAATAAAAATGAACTCACCCTCTAGTAGATGGTGTTAGTGAGAGCCGTGTAATACCCCTATTGACCTTTTTTGTAGATAGAATCTTCAATGAGTGGAAACAAAAAACCTTACTAAGCTAAGAATGGTGATTGTAGTTACACCAAATATGAAAATACATATACAATATAGGGGTTGAAACTAAAACCTCAGGAAATCAAATCAAAGAGAAGATCAAGTTTCAAGTCAAGCGAAAAGATTATCTAACCGCGTGACAACTACTTGTCACGTGAGAACTAGCTTCTCGCGTGAATAGTTGTGTTTGTGCGAGAACTGACAGTTTTGTATAAATAGTTAAGCTTTTGATCATTTTCCTAAATTCTTTACTCATCGTAAACATCTAAATTCAGAGAGCAATAAAAGTGAAGTTTATTTACTCTTGTTTTCATGGGTTTGATTATACTTCTTCTAATACATGATTGTTTATATTCCGCATTCATAATCTTGAGATCGATCGATTTGGTATTGTGATGATCCTTACAATTGTCAAAAGTCTATTAACACACACAGTATACTATTTACTTAAACTTTTGATTAATTTTCCAAATTAGAAGGTGTTAGAATAATTATTAACACTTAACTAAATATATTCTTTTTCATAAAAAATAAAAAAAACCTTCAATAAAATTTTCAAAATTGATAAAAATAAAATAAAAGTAAAAGTTTATTTTTTTTTCTAAAAAGATCAAGGATAGTTGCGCAAAAAATTTATAGTGGTGCAAAAGGTTTTTTTAGTAAGCCATTTGATTTCTCACTTGAGAAGTCAAGGACCTTAAATAGTCCTGTCATGCGATTAGTTAACTATTCGTATGAACTTTTTGAAATTCATTTCAAAACTTTCTAAGAGATGAAACCATGTTAAATGAATAGATATTGATCATTAAGGTCGATTATTGATTCCGAAGGGCATTACAAGGTATATTGATGTTATTAAACTTGATTTGTATGAGTTTATTTAATGACCGAATCTAAATGGACAAGTAAATGTTAACTTGAACAAATTAAACATAATAATGCTTAAATCGACACCCAATAAACATATATAATCGGTTAAAAAACTATAAAATTGATGAGTTGAAAGGTTGAAATTGCACAGACTTATCGCACATGATAAGTACTTGGGAGATGAACAGGTGTGAAATGTTTTCAAATAACCTAAACTTGTCGTGTGGAAAGTAGTCCTGTTATGCGACAAGTTGAAATTAGTTTGAAATTCAAACTCAAGTGACAATTAGACTCGTCGCGGGAATAGTAGAATGTTCAGAAATTTTAATTTCTGTGAATACTTAACATCTCGCGTGAAAAGTTTAAAATTCTAAAATTTTTTCTAAGTGTTTGATTTTTCTAAATTCTGAATTTGTAACATGTACTTACAATGTTTGTTCACTTTTTCAGAAGGGTCGACCAATGGTTTTAACAAAAACCATAATGCTATTGTATATGTGGAGATGTTCTTGACGATAAAGCTCTATTCCGATCACTGATTAAATGATTGAAGACTGCAGGATCGTTGAAGGGGGTCAATTACAACACATTAAACACAAAGAGGACATTAACTAAACTTAATCAAATAGTAAGACTGGATTAACCAAGGTAAGATACTAAGAACACAAGTAATGTAAGAGACAGAACACAAAGAACACAAGTATATGGTTTTCAAGAATGCGGTAAATTGTTTTCTCTATGTTCTATTACAAGTGTTACAAAGCATATTAGAAAGATACAAGAACATGAGATACTTATACTACATCCTACAGCCGGCTATACTTTGAAAGCCAGATGGATACAATTAACTAGACATAAACAAAATCATTTGTAGAGTCAAAAGGCAGATTGCCTTTTGACTTGTGACTATGACATGCCATAGCTCACATCCTTATCTATTACAAAAAGGATAAAGTACATGAAGTAGAAAGTTACAGACTCAAGACCTCAATGTACATTTACCA
>BJCM01068186.1:0-23445 GCA_018326385.1 Flaveria bidentis
CGTACATGAGGTGACTGTTGATAGACAATTAGAATATTTTGTGTCTTACATTCTTAAGGTGTATTATTACTATTTAATGCTCAAACCCTAGCATTTATTGTAATCAATCACCTTTATCAATACAAACAAGCATTTATGAGTATTTCTTGCATTGAATGTTTCTTGATTGTTTGATTCCGCCATAAAATCATTAAGTCGATCATCATATTCGATCCTAGTGAGAATATCAATCTCATGACCCAATCATTTTTGCCTTTGGAAGTTCCTTCTCAGTTGTACCAAAAATGTTCTAAGTGTTTGTTTTGATTGCACCAGCCTTACTTGATTCAACTGATTGTTAATAGTATTCTACACCACGAGAAGATGAATGCCCAAGGCATTAAGCATAATAGCATGAAATGAACACATGATCAATAGTTCTAGGAAATTGTGAGCAAAAAAGGCAAAGATAAGATTCAAGATTGACATTCCTTCTAATTAGCGCCACTTTACTTGGAATCCGGTCAAGTTCCAATCTCCAAGCTAAAATGTTTACTTTTGCTGGAACCCAAGAGCACCACTCGTATATAAAATTAGGAGACAATATTGATGATTGGGACAAAATGTTATGGGTATAACGGATAGAAAAGTTTATGGAGGTGTCCTTCTTCCATATCCATTGCCTATTGTTGTAAACAACAAGCTAATCCAGGGCAACATTCCTTTGCATTAGGGTAGACCCGATTTTTGTGATATTATTCCAAACCCCGAAAATCAATCTTCTTCAAGGGATGAAAGATTGAGAATTAGAGTGATAAATGCTAGAAATTGCTTCCTTATTAGGGAGGACCCTTCCGTTTTAAAACACCACCGCCATTTTGATAAGAGACGAATATTCATAACTTTCAATGCCTAGCCCCCTATTTGACTTTTTGTCACAGACTTTCTTCCGATTCACCCATCGAATTTTTTATTAACCATGACTCCCTCCTTACAAAAATATTATTTGAATGGATTCTAATTTGTTGATAATCTTGTCTAGAGCTTTGAAAAGAGAAAAATAGTATAGGGGAAGACTGTCATAAACTGCACGAATTAGAACAAGACGACCCGTAGTTGATAGGTGTTTCGCTTTCCGTAAGAATAGCCGAGATTCAAATGTTTCAATGACCGGTCGCCAATTCTTGGCCAAGTTCATATTTGCGCCCAGAGTTAACCCAAGATAAGAAAAAGTGAGAGATCTAACCCCGAGTGTAATTTAATTATCTGTTCTTACAATTCGAAAGGGGGTTAAACCCAAAACAAAGGCAAAAATATTCAGGAACATAAGATAGGCTCCAATTCGTATATAACATCCACCCAACTTTCACTTCTGAACAAGATAAGATAACAAAAATGGCGCTACTAACAGCGTCCTCTGGACCTGCAACGGTGCAAGCTTCTGCTCTATGCTTCTTCAAGCCTCAATCATCATCTTCAATTACTTTGAAGCCCAATTCGAACGCTGTTTCGGAGCTAGGGTTTGTTACTTCGCAATTGAGTGGCCTCAAGATTTCCTACGATCAATGTGCTCCACCCAAAAACATTTCTTCAACAATCAAGCTCCCAGTTCAACCAGTTGCTCGTAAGCTCCTTCTCCTTCAATTTCCCATGTGGGTTTTGTTTATCGGTTGAATTTGATGGTATATTGATTGTTTTTTTGTTGATTGAGTTTTCCCATTTCGTTTACTTCGTAGAAATTCAGTCAATTTCATGTTCCTGTTGTTTTGTGATGCCGATTGATTTATCTGCTTTCCAGTGACTGTTAATTTGCATGTTCTTGCACATATTTGCATCTTTCATAAGTGGGTTGATTTCAGTTACTTGAATTGTGTGTTTGGGTGTGTGTTTACAACTTATTTCAATCTTGGAGGGGTTGCTAGAAGTTAGGGGTGATTAGCATAATCAATTATTAGTATTTGGGTATAGTGAAACCTATTTTGATTAGAGCTGACAAGTTCTAATATGAACATGTTAACATAACACGACATGATAGGATACGTTGTTAAGCAGGTTTGGGTTTGAGATAAAAAGGTTTGTGTCATAAACAGGTCTATGTGTCTGACACTATTAAAATCATGTCTAAACAACTCCTAACATGTTTATGACACGATTAAATGTGTCTATATTTATTTTTTTATAATTAGTATATATGTTTTAATGACTAAATAATTATGTTACACATTGTTCTTAAAGGATATTATTGTAATGGATTGTAATCTTTGGTGTCCTTTATTTTATCTTGTTAATTGTTAATCGTCTTAGTTAGGTTGCGTTGGGTTGTGTCGTGTCATTTCATGTTCCTGAAATCATAATAATAATTGTGTTAGATGGGTCAGGTCAGGTCGTGTAACACGTTATAAACAGGTCCGTGTTCATGTTTAGTACCCATGTTAATTGTGTCGTGACGTATCTGACCTGTCTAGCATGTTTAGACCTGTTTGTCAGCCCTAGTTCTGATTATGATTATCATGTAATCACTTTCAAAGCACCCTCTAGATTTGATTAGCCTTAATGATATGTTGGTGTGCAATCTTGGTAATTATTGAAAAAATGGAAAAAAAATTCAGGTAGAATCTGTCCGTTTACCGGAAAGAAATCAAACAGGAAAAACCTTGTTTCTCACTCGAACCACAAGACGAAGAAGTTGCAGTTTGTGAATCTGCAGTACAAGAGACTGTGGTGGGAGGCAGGGAAACGCTATGTGAAACTGCGTTTATCGACCAAAGCATTAAAAACCATTGAGAAAAACGGGCTAGATGCTGTTGCAAAGAAAGCTGGAATTGATCTTAGCAAGAAATAGTTTGATTTGCTTGCACACTCTTGTTTTCTTGATGTTAAAAGTTGTTACTCAGATTTTCTATTTTGCAATGAGATGGTGTTACAAGTAGACTCTCTTCCTGTTTAATATTACTGAATGCTCAGATTGGATAAAGATTATCATTTTGCTTTCTAAGATTGTTTTTGGGGTGTAACGGTGTTTGAATTTACACATTACTCTTTACTCTGTATATTTATATAAAGCAAGGATTTGAACAGTGCCAAACCAGCATCTGAGTGACTGGTAGTGTTGAATTTGAATAACAGATTATTATAACTACCAATTTTGTAGTGGTAGTAATGAATTCCTGCATATTTTGCTTATATTTATCTGATTATTTAGGGGCAAAATTGTATTTTCAGGTGGTTTCTAGGTGCCAACGAGATCGGCATGGAATTTCAGACACATGAATATAACATGAAATTTACAGATTTGTATTTAATCTAAATGGATCAAGGATAGTTTTGAGTTGAATCATGAACACTTTCAACTAAAAGGGTAGGTTTCAAGTCATCCTATTGAGTGTGGTTTGATTCATTTAACAACTTTATTTTTTGCAACTGTTTTTATTTGAATGTTTTTTAATGTCATAACTTATATTGGTTGTATTTTTTATATTGAAAATAGATGTTAAAAGAGAAATACGGATCGTCTTTTATAGCTTAAACTTAATTATATTACATTTATTTCCGATCCCCAATCTACTCCTACCAATTATCCCTAACACCATCACATCTACACACTTCAAGATTCAACAATCACAGGTTAATGAGAAAAATGCATTTTTTATCATCAGAATGTCTCTATTAAAAAAGTTACTATTTTACATGTATTTGCATATTTTATTGTGCTCATGTCACCTTGTGAGTTGTGACTATGTGTGTTCAAACTCGTTAAAAGTTGGTTGCGTAGGGTTGAACCCAACAAGAGTCATAATTCATAACCTTAAATGAAACTATCAAAAAACTTACGCCGCCTTCACTAGACTCATCCATTTTTTACAAAAGCGTACATTTATTTCTTGAACGATCAAAATTTCTCTAGGCAGGTAAACTATTGGTTATTACCACTTCAAAAAACAAACACACATAAAAAACACTGTTATACAAGATGTGTTTATACAAATGACTGTTCAATAGCTAACAAAACAACCAAACACCCCCTAGCTTGAAGCATTGACTCACTGATGAATACAAAATCAATCATGAACATAATATACATATACAAATATAATAAATACTATCATACACAATGGTGACAAGCCTTTTCGCGGTATACCTATTACGTCATATACTAAACAAACTATCTCTCCATAATAGGATATTTTGTGGGAAACAAAATGTCAAATCATTGATCAATGTTGTTGAGATTTAGACTCTAGACTCAAGTTCATCTGAAAGGTTCAACAGGTTCAGATTCTTCAAGCATAATTGCAGCCTCAAAACATTCAGCGGCTTCCAGAGCCAATGAACCATGCTCAGCCTTGTGAATCAGACCAAGATTGAACCATGCACGAGGGTTTGTCCTATCAAGCCTTAGTGCGTCGGTTATAAAGCTTTTAGCAACTGGAAGTGACGATCTATCACTGAGTTCTCTGAGAACAATGGCAGTTGATATTAGGCTAGGAACATGGTTTGGATCAACATCTAATGCCTTCTCAAATGAAGTTAATGCTTCTTCCCTTTGACCTTTAGCTTGTTGAAGTAAGCCTATAGAATGTCAAAAGAATGATATTGAGTAAATTGCATAAAAGAAAGTTGTCAGCTTTGATTTAAATAAAGGGTATTTGGACATGCGTTCTGAAAGCAATTTACATAATGCCAAACTTGGTTTTTAAAAACGAAAGGCGCTCCAAGGCATTTAAGTCGCAAAAGCTGAAGCACAATCGAGTGAGATGAGAGCTTCACGTCCCTAAGGCGTGGCATTTACCTTGTCTCTTTTCTATATCAGCCTTTTATTTCAAGAATCATTTATAATCTTTTCATTCCCTTGGTTGTTTTCACATAACTTCCTAAAGACCTAATTTTGACCAAATTTGACACAGTTGTGCATAAAGCACGCCTCCAGGTCCCTAAGGCATTTTCCTAGTAACCTCAGGCGCGTTATTTAAAATGAAATGCCAAATAGTAAGTACTAGATAGTCAGCTGCAAAAATAGTGTTGGGATAATCAACCAATAGGCACCTGTGGCATGCCACCTAGTAGCAGAATGAGGATCAATTGCCTTAGATTTCAGCAAGCACACCTCAGCATCACGCCATTGTGACAAGCTAGTGTACACATTTGCAAGATCATGCCATGTTTCCATCTCTAGTCTACGTTCTTTGTCAATCCTTTTCTAAAAGAAGGGTTACCGGAATATTGATTTAGTTAACCAAAATAATTCAAAATAAAACAAGAAAATAAATCAATACTACCTTTGATGGTTTTTTATGAAGACCAAAGCTCTTGTTTTGAACTTGAAGAACTGCAAGAAGGCGAGTATACGTCTCTATACCATTTTTTAAATCAGCTTGTGCAATCTGTAATTTTGCTTTTGTTCTTAAAAGTTCTCCATGATCCCACTTCCCAGTTTCATCCAAAGCAGCATCGATTATATTTTCAGCATCAGAATATTGTTTTTGAGCAGACAAAATACGTGCTAAAAGAATCCATCCTTTTACATTAGCTCCAGCTTCAATTTTCACAAGCTGTTTAGCATAATAAAGGGCAATATCTAACTTCCTATGTTCTGCATATTCAAGGCTAAGATTGAAGAAGACATTAGCATCTTCATGTTTCATCATTTTGTGTGCAGTTTCAAATGCAGTTAGAGCTTCCATCTGTGTTGATATTCTCTCAGAATCCAAACTAGCATTTCTTGATTTTGCAGAAAGTGAGATCCCAAGTAAGTAATTAACAACACTAATCATTTCTTTACAATCCCCTTCGAATTTGGTAATCAATTTCTTAAGGTATGCCATTCCTTCTTCAACGCAATCAGATTGCCCTCCACAAATCTTAGAAGCAAGTAACATCTCAAAAACATATTTTTGGTGGTTCTCATTATCTTTATTATTGTTAAATAAACTTCTTAGTAGATTTAAAGATACGACTTCTTCGCCTTCTCCATAGTAACATAGTGCTAAAGTATTGTACCTTTCTTTTCTTTCAAGAATTCCAGGTGGGAATTCTTCAATCTGATGGGCAAGGGATGTTAAATCACACGAAAGCGATAAAGCAAAAGAAAGATGATAAAAGATTGATGGATCCCACTCGATAATCCCAAGAACAGTCTTTCTCAAAAGAATCAGTAGCAGAAGAATGGCTTCTTCTAGATTATTCTTGGGTGCATAAGAGCTTTCCATCTGGGATCTAAGATTTGGCGGGCTTGCATCACAACCACTGTATAATAGGTATATAGCAAACTCTTTTTCGATATTCATTCGTGTTTTATTATCAAGATTCCAATGGTAAAGTAGGGCCTGTCGGTACGATGAAATGGCTGATTGTGGATCAGAAGCCAACTTCCAGAGTTCTGGTAACAACTCGACTGATTTATTAACGATTTCTTGAAGCTTAAGATACGAAGAAAAATAAAGAAATCCATCAGGTAATGCAGATTCAATTGTTTCCAGTATTATTCTGCATGATTCAGCAGCTTCTTTAAACCGTCCTAGAGCTTGCAATGACTTTGATTTGAGAAAAATGGCTTCAAACAATAAACTAACAGCATGAACAGACATTTGTGGGGAGTTATCACTTTGAGAATGGCGTCTTGGTGGTTCAGATCTTCTAGAAAGTGAGCTTTTAATTTTGGGAATAATAGCAAGAATGTCGATACCTTCAAAGACGTGAAGGGCAGCCTCTATGTTTCCTTTTTGATACTCTAATCGACCTAATAACGCTCTTGCTTCCTGTAAGTTCCAAAGATTATCAGTTCATGTTGAAACTGTTGTGGGATTGTTCGGGTGTAAGTTTGAAAAGTGATTATGTGATAATGAATAGTTAGATAAGCTGTATGATGGGGGTGTTTTGCATTGCAATTTGAAAATGATTATGTGATATGAGACTAAAACTGTAAAAGTTAACCCTTATAATCAGTTTAGTGGCAGATGAAGTAAACTAAGATGGTTGGCAATTCCCGACAGAATCAAAAACACAACACAAATCCAACACAGAAATAATCAGGCTTTGTTTTGGGTTGACCTGTCCATTTGTTTAATAAACAGGTTGTCTTTGGTTGACCTGCCTAGCT
Source organism: Flaveria bidentis (assembly GCA_018326385.1). Classification (NCBI taxonomy): domain Eukaryota; kingdom Viridiplantae; phylum Streptophyta; class Magnoliopsida; order Asterales; family Asteraceae; genus Flaveria; species Flaveria bidentis. The sequence goes on from BJCM01068186.1 coordinate 7,076, forward strand.
TGTTTAATAACGAGTCATGTTTGGGTTTCCTGCTGAGTTGTTTAAATGATGGGTTTTCTTTAAAATTTTCATTTTTTGAGGGAATTGTTTTGAAAGTTTCAGATATCTTTTTATATACTTTCCCTTGAACATGAAAAATGAAATGTAGATTACCAATTTGTTTTACACTTCTTTGGCTCTCTGAATCTCGCCAACTCCCCAAAACCAGCACGACAAGTTGAATATAATTTAGATTAAAATTACTTTTAGGCAGGCTGAATTTTAAGCAGATTGACTGATTGGCCTGTAAGCTGTTTGACCAATCAACCCGTTCAACCTGTTTAAATAAATAGCTTACGCGGGCTGTGTCTAAGTTACATGTTATTTAATGTGTCTATGCTACAGATGATATTATTTACACATAATTATACAGGTAATGTTTGGGTTCATCAATATTAACCCCCAACCCAAAACCATTCATCCCTCATATGGGCTATGTTCAACTACATCAATTTCAACTTGCCAACACATACCCACCATCCTGTCAACCTGAAATGACTGCCACCACAACTAAAATCAAGACTATTGCATCTCTAAGCCACAATAATCATATAATCAGTTTCAAAACACATAAGCAAACAAACATTGCATAGGTATGATCAAAACATGTTCCAAAATAATATCATTCAAAAAAAGAAAAAAAGTAGAATCAAATTGAGCAAATTTACCTCATAATTCAGGAAACCACTCTCACGAAGAGACGATTCTGCTTCTTCTATATTGCTATTATCCAACTTCGGATCAGCTTCACCAGGTCGCGAAGAATAACCGCTAGCAGAGAAGTCCCTAGTGGCTAAAGATTCTGAAGAAGCATTCATTTCCTTTTTTCCCAATTGCTCTCCGGAGTAAAAGCATTTCATCATCATCTTCCTTAATCTCCCACTCAATCTGATTCTGTATCTATTAATCCACTCTTTAAGTTTCATTTCCCCCCCTCACATCTGAAATCTTTTCAAAAACAAACACAAATCATCAATCAGACACCCAATGGCAATCAAGATTCTATATCATATATCGGTTGACAAAATGGGTACAATTATGTGAGCAGGAGCCCAACAAGGACCAAATGGTAATTTCAAACAAAACCCACAAATCTTGAGCACAAATGTTCATCAATGGCGATCAAGAATCTAGTTATATATCAGTTATAACAGTGGGTTTAATCATGTGAGTAGGAGCCAAACAAGGACCAAATGGTAATTTCAACCAAAACCCACAAATCTCGAGCCCAATTTTCCACCCCCACTTTAAAAAAAGTCAAGCTTTCTTATCCCCAAATCTTACTGAACAGCAATTCAAAGCTCAGAAAGCAAAAAAGGGAACATAAATGGAGGAGTAAAAAGGGGAGGAAGACGAAGACGAAAGCTGGTAAAAGAACAGTAAAAATTGAAACATGGGTACCTTTTTGATCCCACAAGACATGAAAACAAACACCACCCATTTGATTTGAAAGCATCCAAATGCCCCTTTTTGGTGGTTGAATCGTATCCAAAGCTTGATTGATTTGTTGTTCAAATTGATGTAGAATTAAAATTCCCCTTTATGGTTGGTGATGTGATGATGATGATGCCATGATGGATGATGACAATGAGCATGCAATTGGAATGGGAGTGTGAAAGGGAAAGGGAATGGGTGTGATTGATTTCAAGAAGTGTTAGTGAATGTGAATTGAATGGATTAATAATAAATGATTGATGTGAATGGAGGGAAGACTTTTTTTAGTATGACTTTTTGAATAAGCTCTTTCTCCCATGTTATTAGCTCTTAATTAATTATGTTTAACAGTTAAAGTTGTTCATTTGTCTCTTAAGTTAATTGAATCTTTGTTTGGTGTTGGGTAATTCAGTAATGTTTTAGAAAATGAACCGGAAAATGAAACAATGATTTTAAATATTTACCAGTTAGAATGTTGAATCGAACATCCGGATTTAAAAACTAGATGACATTAAATATAAATGAATAAATGAATATATATATATATATATATATATATATATATATATATTAAAAATAAAATCTAAAAATACTATATGTCTTAAAGTGGATATATGCCTTACACAATATTAACACTTAATTAACTAAAATACGTGTTATAAATTATTAAAGTAATAATAAAAGTAATAATTTTGAAAGGAGAAAGCAATAATAAAGTTTTGAAATCTAATCTACCCACCGAACCAGTTCACTAGTCCTACTGGTAACTAGTTGGTTCAAATGAAATAGTTCAAATACATGCAACCAAATCGATTTCTGGTCCGACAGGTCTGATCCACGTACGAAAACACTAGTATAAAGAGTTCCGTTGTTTTAGTCAAATTGGTTTCTATATAAATTTAAGTTGAATAGTTAACTATCATTTTAGTTTAGAAAAAAATTCAAACAAACTGATTTGACATGAATCTGTCAATAAGATTTTATTGTTTAGAATTGTTAGTTTGTATTAATTTTTTGAAACCGGTAAAGATGGTGTATGAATATTATACATATGTCTAATTCCATATTTCAAAAACAAAAGATAAATAATAATGAAAATAAACGATCAATTCAGTTTAAGCTATAGTTTTAAGTTTAGAACATGAATTATTTCGTAAACTAAACAATTATAAACCCTTATCAAATTATATAAATCTTAAACTAGCTGAATCAACCAACTTAATTTGATTTAGTTCGCATTTTTAATGGATTTTTAACAAGATAATTAAAAGTGAGATTAAGCATAAAACATGTTTTAAAACCTCAAAGAAGTTAGTTCCACGTTTTCTTTTTCTGTCTTTGTTTGATGATTTTTGATGATATTTCATGTGATAATTATTTGTAGTCTTTTAATCTTTACAAATAATTGAATAACAATTGAGGTGAAGTGAATTTTATTAGTTTCAAAGAGTACTTATTTTGAAGGAATTAAAAGTCAAAGATGACTGTGAGAGTTAATAGAGTGACAGGTGATGCCGTGATGATGGCGGCAACTTGAATTTATGTGACTTAAAAACTCTAAGAAGAGTGTATTTGAATGATTGATAATAACCTTTTCTTTCTTTTTTTGCATGCATTGAAAGTCAAATTGAATTAGATTTTGATTTTTTTAACAAATCAATTTTTATTTTACCAAACAATACACATGGCTTAACAAAAGGTTATGATTCAGTTTGTTTTTCAAAGGTAAACTATTAATCATACTAGTATTATGTCCCACGCTTTGCGACGGGCATAAAACTGTGCTAAGTGGTATTAATGTCACAGCGTTGCTAATGACCACCAACATTGGAAAAGGTCACAAAACAAAAAAGTTAAAAATGAAAAGAAGTAGAAGTAAAAACGTTGAATTATGCACTCCTGTTGCAACTTGTTAATGTGCAAAAATTAAACCAAAACGTAAAACACAATGCGGTTGTTAAATGGAAAATATAAAGATAAAAACGTTGAGACACACACACATATTATAGCATAATTTGAAATTTTTAGAACGAAATGCAAAAACAAAAAAGTTATAAAAGTTATAAAAGATGAAAATACATGAGATCAAAGTTGAAAGTAAACAAAAATGTTAGGATTAAGTGTAAAAGATAAAAATTATTAGGATTAAAAGAAAATTTTAAAGAAAAAACAAAAGTACAACTTGTGAAGCATAATGTACAACTAATAATGCATGACTAAGTTGCAAATTAGTAATATATAAATTTGCAGATATTTATAGAAAAAAAGATAAATCAAACTCTTACTGTCTGTAAAAATAAAATTATTTGATTTTTAAATTCATCAAATTGTTATGATATAATTTCCAACAAATAATATTTCCTAAAATAAAAATTAACCCATATTCAACTACGAAAATAAAGAAGTTAAGACTTGTAACCAAATCAAAAAAATCCAAATTAACCCATTTTAACCACATCCACATATATGAAAATAAAATTAAACAAAATAAACACGTTACCTGATGACAAGGAGGGTGGCTGATGGCGAGATGGGGTGGGCGATGGCAATGGCGAGCAATGGGCCGGGGTGTGCGAGGATTGGGGTGCGCAAGGGTTGAGGTGTGACAGTCGCAAGTGGCCAGTGGCTAGGGAGAGGGTGGCCATTCCAACCCGTCCAACTAGGAATCAGAGGGGTGGCCAAACTGATACGCACCAATTCGTTTTGGAGGGGTTCGACCAGTCGGGTCGTCTCAAATCGGTGGTCGGACTGGAATTTGATTAATTGTTTTTAGAATTTTAATGGGTAAAAATGATGTATTAAATAATTAATTAGTATGTTGGACATAAGCTTATTGTTAAATTTATATATAACTATAAAATACACACATAAATTACTTATGACGTCATCTGGTTATCCGATCGTCAGAGCAGTATCTTAGTGAGGTGTTCGATTTGACGTCTGATAGTGTTTGAAACAAACTCACTTGATTGACATATAAGGTAAATTACAAAAATAGATGGATGATCACCGATGTATGCAATCATTTAATGAGGAATTCTTTGTTTGACACCACAAATGGGTCTTCTATACCCATGCCCGCTCTTAGTTAGCCCTGGTCCTAATATGTGACTCATGTACCTTAAGAATCCTGTGGAATTTTGGAAAGACAGAGTAGTTTACTCCATGTTGTTTTAGTAATATATAAATATTCACTCTTTTCTTAGGTGGAAATATATTACTATTCTATAATAGTTTCCTATAAGTTTCATTGACACCATCTAAGAATTCAACTTTACGAGATTTTGGATGCCGGATCCTAAAGTTTTACGTGTTTTTTAGATCAATCTAGCTATTATAATATAAAGGTAACTTAGGGGGACACTTGGCGTGTTTCTCAGGCATTTGTGCTTGCTTTTTCCCACCTAAACTACACAAGCCATTTTCATCACATGTGGATTCTTTTTCAGGTCGGACCACCCCACATTTGTGAAACTTATCACGCATGTTTCTTCTCCATACCATCATCTCCCAAACCCTAGACTCTCTCAGCCACATTCATGCTCTTCCTACCCTGTTCGATTATTTCTTCTTCATCGCTTCCAATTAAGAGATCTAGGGCTTCTTGTTTGATAGCCCTAATTGTATATAGGATTCTTGATTCGTTTGTATTCAGCAGCCTTGTCAATTCTCTCGATACGTCTCTGTCATCTTCATTTTCATTTGAAAGGTATAATGTTCTTCATAACAATTTGCAATATTTATATCATCATCCTCTGTTAGTTCTCTTTGCAGGATCGGTTTTTATACTCATCACAAGTATTGTTCTCTCAAACTCACTAACTAACACTTGGTTTTGTGATGAATCAGAATCCTTCTAAGAGTTTATGATAATATACTAAGTAAATTAAAGTAAACACTTTAGAATAAATTTCAAGATACTTGTATATATTAATTCTCAACTCAAAGTTTTACAAGACCCTTACAAGCATGATACATGAGTTACAATAAGAAACTATATATACTACTATCTACAGCCAAATATACTTTGATACCAGCTGAAAACCTTAGACTAAAGAAAATACTACAAAGCTAAAGTTAAGGTATATTAGATAAAGTATTATCTAAGACATGGTAGTCATGACATGTCCATAACTTACCTTTTGTCACCAACTAAAGTTGGCGACTATACTAACTGATAAGGTGTGAACACTAGAATAAAGTATGGTCAACTACAAGGATGTGGGAAAGTGCCATGCAGTATCTCAGAGAATTGCAGCAGAGTGTCAGAGAGACCATACTTATGTCTAGTGGTTCATAGTAGCTATTTTCGAAGGTTAACTAGCTTCGGAAGAACTTGTTCTTCCAAAGCCATTTATACTTCGGAAGTGGCTACTTCTTCCGAGGTTTCCTTGGGACTTCATACTTCAGAAGTTGTAGTCTTTATTTCTTCCAAGTGTTGGGCTTCAGAAGAGCAGAGACTTTGTCTTCGAAAGCTGAAGCTTATCTTCAGAAGTTCCTTATTTGTTGTACTAAAAAAAATTCTAAGTGTTTGGTTTTGATTGTACCAACCTTACTTGATCTAACAAACTCCCCTAGGCTGATGCTACCAGAACCTTACTTGTTCTTGCTTCTCAAAACTTTCAGCACCAGGGAAAACAAATACTTGTCTATTTCTTTGTTCTTCCCAGAAGTAGTGCTGAGAAGTTTGTACAAATCATTCGTAGACAGGAGATCCAATCTGTCACTTTGAATGATGTGTACTCTCTACTGAGTCCCTCTGAAAAGAGTTAGTTGACGGGAGTTATAGTCATACTCCCATCTAACTATTGGTTCCAAATCCAGGCCTTCCACCATTTGTAAAAATGATTTGCCTTTGATGGTTGTCCTTTCTATGTCTTCCTTCTCTCTTAGCTCAATTCCTTTTCAATCTTAGCTTTTGCAGTTAGCTCAGCAAGATGAAGGCTGCTCAGATGATTTCTGATATGACCAGCTATGTTAGAGTTGGAGGGATTAGATAATGACTTCTCTGCTAACTCAGCTATATCAAATCTTCTTGAGTGTAGTAGAGAAGGAGCATTCAGCCTGTTGCTCTCTCCACAATAAAGTTTTAAGAGGAGTCATCGAACCTCCTTTGAATGATCTTCTTTCTTGGCACAAGAGACTGACTGAGAATCTTGTTATCTTTCTTTGTATCCAGTAGAGTCACCGGCCGTGTTCTAAGCTTCTTTTATTCATCATTCAATGAATCAAAGTTGAGGCCAAGAAGTTTGATGACCTGGTCCAGTGTTCCTCTTGGGAGATCAAGGAATTGCTCTCTTGTGAGGGAACTTGAGGAGTTGTTAATGTAAGTCAGCTTGACAGACTCCTCCTCATAGGAGATATCACTCAATGATGTGCAGTTGATGAGCTTTCTTTTGATTTCCTTAAATTTCTCTAAGGAAAGAGGCTTAGGTATATGAGATGATGACTTGGGTGGTTGTTTAGTGGATGAGGATCGGGTTCTGGGTAAGGTTTTAGGTTTAAGGATGGGTAGTTTTGGTGCTTGTTTGGATTGAGTGGGTGATGAAGTGGGTAAGGTTGATGATGTGGGTTTAGGGGTGTAAGGCTCAGAGGTTGGTTCAAATTTAATAGGGAAAGGGAAAGGGATAGGTTCAGGTTGATGTTGTGACTATGGAGTAGATGTGAAAGTCATCCCCTGTACTCTTTGGTACATCTCTTTCCTTTTTCTCGAGCGTATTTCAGCCTTGATCTCACTGACAATACACTATAGGGTCTTCACAGACATAGATCCAACCTGTCTGCCTGAGAAGCCATGGGCATTAAGATAATCCTTCATCCAGGCTTTGTCCCCATACTTCTTCGTGTCTGCAAGCTGAGCATTATCTTCTTTCTTCTTTTTCTCCTTCAGTTTTTCCCTGAAGGCCCCCTTTCTCTCCTTCTCCATTTGATCATGTTCTTTGTTTACAAGCGACAGGATCATGTCATTGTCATGTGGAGCAAGTTCTTCAGGAGAGAATCCTTTGGAGTTTAGGAAAGGTATCCTATTACTCCTAAGCTGTTTATCAGCTTCCTCCTTCTTCCTCAAGTTTTCTTTTTCCAAGGCCAACCTTGCTGCTTCTTCTTGTTCTCTTATCAGCAAGGTTGTCTTCTCCAACTCAATCAGCTCCTCAAGTGGCATGAGGAGTATGTCTTCATTTGTAGCTCTCAGCTTGACTAGTCTGTTAATCACTTCCACTCTTTTCTGATTGTTGACTGGCTCTTGGTTGGCTACAAATGCTTTGCTACTTGTAGCTAGTAGTTTCCCTTAGGGGAGTCTTTATTTTCTTCTTCACTTTTCCAACCTTTCCTCTTCTAGAATTTCTATCATAGTTAGCTTCCTTTTTCCTTTGACATCTTCAGAAGCTTTAGACTTTGGAGATTCTTGAGTAGAGGGTTTAGGTTGTTAAGTGGTGGCTGGAGCATGTGATGATGAAGGTGTTTGAGTAATAGGCAACTTGAGAAAGTCCTCACTATTCACCTCATATGCTAGTTCCAGAATTGCATTTGTGATGATAAGATCATCGGACAAGGAGTAAAGCCCTTCCGCAGCTTCCATCTCAGCTTCAAAGATTGGAGTTGTTCTTCCACAGCTTTGACTTCAGCTACGGAAGTCTGTGGCAATACACTACCTGTCCCAACTGTTTTGGTTGCTGGAATTTAGGTTGACCAACTCCCTCAATAGTAGTAGAAGGTGTATTCAGCCTCTGAAGCTCTTCAGACCTAAAGTAGGCCATAACAACATCTAGACATGGCTGCCACATTGAAGATCTTATAAGAAACAAGGTTAGAAACAGATTTAGATCTTTGAGCAAGCTTAGGTCCACCTGGAGGGTGATCGGAGGAGGCTCTGGGAAAACATCTAAATGTTGAATATGATATCTTGAAGATTTGAGTTGGTGGATGCCATGTGTGATTGTCTTTGAACTTTCTCCCCTTTTTGGTAGCATCATCTTGAGAGCTAGATGAGCTAGAGGAAGAAGTCATTGAGACCTAGATTGGTACATGCCTAACAGATCTCTCAGTCTATTTCTTAGCTAGTTTCGCCCTGAGATTTTCAATCTAATGTTACTGAGTGGCAGACATCTCCTCTAAAGTCTTGACCCTGAATTCAAGGTTAGAGATTTTAGTGAAGAGGTCGTTTATGGTGAGTTGCATACTTCCCTCATCTTTCTGAAAAGAATCATGGGGAGATGAGGTAACATACCTTGTATGTTCATCCTCACCACCAAAAGTGGTTTCTTGGTGCCATGGTTTCCCATACATAATGATGTCTCTTTCAGAGTCATCAAAATGCTTAGTTGTTGTAGATTTAGTCTCAGTAATGTTACCATTGTCCTAAGGACCTAACGAGGCACTGGTAGTAGTGACAGTTGAATCTACATGAGTCCCCTCCACTCTAGTGGGACTCACCTTAGTTTGGGTTTGTTGATATGGACTATAGATCAGAGGTCTCTTTAGGCTCAGTTGATCCTTTAAAGGGTGTTGTGGATCAACTTCACTGCCTTGGAAAGACATAATCTCTTCATCAGAACCTATCAATAGGTCAGTATATGATATAGTAGTTATTCCTATCGACCCGAGACCTTGATCAATGTCTAATGGCATTGAGCCTATGGTGAGGTTGTCCCTTTTAGCTGCTCAGGGGAATATAGATATTCACCCTAAGGGTTTTTAGTTTGGGTTTCGGGCTCATGGAATTAAGACTGAGGAGACTCAATGCCCATATTGAGATCAATGGTGAAGGAGGGTGAGACCTCAGACTGAGTGAGAGCCCATGTTTCCACTCTAGCCTTTTTGGATAGAAAAGGGGAAACTTGGTCAACCAGAGGAGATTGAAAAAGGGTTCCTTTGGAATGTCTCTGATAAATGATTTTGATGGGGTGAGCAGGTAGATTTGGCAAAGTGAGGGTAGTTGTTGGTGTGCGCTCATCACCTATGGGGTTAACAAGGATGTCACCAGGAGCCATTAGCTCAGTCATACCTGGAAGAAGCTCAGTGTGTCTTCCAGTGAAGTTGGTGGACACTCTCTTCAAGACTTTGAAGACCATCGACCTCATTTGAGGGACTTTCAGAGTAGCTGCATAGACAAGCTGACTCTGGTCCAACTCACAGTTGATAATGTGCTGAAGGAATTTGAGATACATGAAGAATGTGTCCCTTTGGAGGTTCCCCATAAGGTTGGTTAGTACAAACCTTGAGTAATTAAAGCAGAGGCTTTTCACCAATCCATGAACTAGGCACCCTAGTTCATATAGGATTTGATCCCATCCCCCAGACTTGTTTGACAAGCAGTGGAGAACAACATAAAGCAAAAACTTCCAATTGTATGAGAAGTTAAACTTGTAAACTATAGACCTGCTTAAATCTCCACCATATCCCATTTGGGTATATGTGTTATCAAGGTCTAATTTGGGAAATTGTGTAGGGGCACCTTCATCATGAAGCTTCAGATGCTCCCTGATGAGTTGTTCTGATATGATCAACTCCTTGCCACATATGCTCAACCATATAACCCTAATCCATTTAGGATTTCAGTTTGACCGTTGCCCCAAAATTCCTCCATTTGGTTCAAATAAATGATGGGGTTCACAGTCAAGGCGGTGTAGTAGGTAGATTGGGTAAAAAAGGAGATGATAGCTGAGAAGTGAGCATCCTTGGATGGGTCAAGGAGTGCAACCTGGTTATGTTGAGGGTTAAGTGCCATTGTAAGGTAAGATCAGAGGAAACAAGTTTGATCAGGGTAGGTTGAAGATGAGGAGTTCTTTGGGCAGTAAAAGTGGTAAAAAGATTAAAGTAGTGAGTTGGAAATATTTAAATGGGTGAAAGTGACAGATGGATAAGGTGGAGTGATGGTTTGGGGTAAGATGTGACAGGGGTGGTAAGATTAAAAACCATTTAAAAGATTCTGATATCATTAATAAAATCAATGTTTTTATAGTGTGGGGCCCAAAGGTTTCCATTACAAGGTAGAGTCTTCTTCCGAGGGTAAAGTATTTCTGAAGAGTTTCTTCTTCCGAAACCAATACTTCCGAGAGTAAGAAGGTCTTTCGAATGAAGAAGTTTTCAAGCTTCAAAAGTAGACAAGATATACTTCCAAGACTGAAAGCTCTTTAGAATATAAAACCAAATTTGAGAAAGTTACCTTCGAAAGATAATGAAGAAATCTTCCGAGGGTAAATTTCTCTTTGGAAGTATACTTAGTTAATTTTTGAAGAATGAAGTATTGTAACTGTGCTTAGATTGTATTTGACAAAGACATGACATATTTAAAACAAAAAGGTTTACAAATGAGAAAGACTAGTTAATGTTTATCATCCCAATAGCCATAATAAGATACTTAAATATTTGTTCATCAAATGCTTTGGTGAACAAATCAACATATTATTCATTTGAGTCAACTTTGACTAGTTTAATTAGGTTTTTCTCATGAATATCTCGAATGAATTGATACCTGATGTCGATGTGTTTTGTCTTGGAGTGATTCACTGGATTTTCAGTAATCAAGATAGCACTCTTCAATGTTGATTGGAGTGCTCATGTAGTTGAATCCATAGTCTATCATCTAATTTTGAATCCATAGTAGTTGTGCACAACAACTTGCAGTAGCAATGTATTCAGCTTTTGTAGTAGATGTTGAGAAACAAGATTGCTTTTTGCATTGCCATGAGATTATTACCAAGAAATTAACATCCTCCTGATATTGATTTCTTATTGATGTTGCAGCCACCATAGTCACTATCAGTGTAGCCATAGCGATTGAAGTTGTTGTTCCTTGGATACCAAAGACCGAGTTTTGGTGCTCCTTTGAGGTATCTAAAGATTCTCGTGGCAGCAACTAAGTGAGTCACCTTTGGAGTGGCCTAATATCTTGCACAAATGCATGTAGCAAACATGATATCAAGTCTACTAGCAATAAGATACATCAGAGACCCAATGATTGCCCTATACAGATGCTGATTAGTATCCTTCCCCTTAAAGTTAGGACAAAGATTATGAATTCTGGGTATGAGTGTCTTGGTAGGCTTACAATCTTTCATCTCAAATCTTTCTAAAATGTCATTGACATACTTAGATTGATTTATAAAGAACCATTCCTTCATCTGCTTCACCTGAATTCCAAGAAGAAAGTCCATTTTTTCCATGGAACTCATCTCAAACTTGTTCTTCATAATGATTTTAAACTCCTTGCATATTTGACCATTTGAGGAACCAAATATGATGTCATCAACATAGATTTGAACGAGCAAAATGTATTTCCCAGACCTCCTTATGAAAAGACTCTTATCAATGGTACATCTAGTGTATCCACTCTTCAAAAGAAACTGAGACAAGGTTTCATACAAAGCTTTATCAAACTTGCACACATAGTTGGCGTATTGTGGATCTTCAAATCCTAGAGGTTGACACACATAGACCTCCTCGACTATATTCCCATATAGAAAGGCACACTTGACATCAAGTTGGTAGACAGTAAAATTCTTGGATGCAACATTGTTAGGACTATGTATGTATGGAGTACTAACTGATTATGCGTGCATACCTAATCAAATAGTGTGGAATCCTATTTGATTGGCAATCCAATCAGTGAGAACGTAGTTTCGATCAATGTAACAATTAATGAAACATTAAGAACGATTAGAACACGATGAACTGCGAACTATGAAGTTAGAACAAGCTCTCTGGAGTCTCTGGACGGCTAGGGTACGAATATGTGTCAAAAGTCTTGAAGTGTTCCGTTTTTCCACAAATTAGGTGGTATTTATAGGTTAGGTTTTTTCAATCGTACGACTGAACCATTAGCATGGTTTAGTCGTGTGATTGAATCATGCGATTGATTCATACGCACGACTGAAGGTTCAGTCGTGCGACTGAGTCAATCTTATGTCTCAATCGTGCGACTGATCCAGTCTCTTGGTTCAGTCATGTGACTGGTCCATTAGCATGATGTATTCATGTGTATGGTCCATTAGCATGGTCCATTCGCATGAAGACTTCATACAATTAAGTTTGAACATGTTTCTCATTCATTATTGACTAAAAACTATACACAATAACCTCAAACCTATATAGTTAGTTCAATATACTTTATTACACAATAAACAATGAAAAATTAAACATTATAATCATCAATCACATATTGTATTTCATTCAATTCATCCATTACATATATGTAAGACATGACAGACATTTACATTAAGCTCCTAAACTAGGTACATATGTATCAACAAGCATAAGCAAGAAAGATCCTCACTTCCTCAAGTCTTACAATTGGTGCAAAGACATCAATGTAATCAATTTCTTCCTCTTGGGTGTATCCTTGAACTACTAATCTTGCTTTATTCTTGATTATTAAGCCTCTATCATCTCTCTTGTTTCTAAAGACCCATTTGGTGCCTATTGGTACTTGACCAGATGGTAGCAGACATAGGTTCCAAACCTTTTGTCTTTTGAATTGAAGCATTTTCTCTTGCATTGATTCAACCCAACTACTATCCTTTAAGACTTCTTCTACTTTTCTACAGAGACAAAAAGCATGAGTACAAACAAACATTACCATTGTGAGTTTATCCTCTTATTCTCACACCTTTAGAGACTTCTCCTATCATGTTCTTAACTAGATGAGTGTTGTGAATCCTGAGCCTGGGAATCACCTCTAGTTGCAAAGATAGATTCAATTTGGACATGTTTTTCTCAAGAGCTTGAACACTTGGACCAGCTATTGTTTCAAACTCATTCAATGAGGACTGATTAAATGAATGGGAAATAACATCATCATCTGAGAGCTGTGAAGTAGCATTAACATTTTCTTGTTCCTTCAAGATGCTACTTCCATCAGCTTAGTGTTGTGTAGTGTTACCAGATGAGTTTTGAGGCTCACTAGGTGGACAACTAGTTGAAGCTCCACTATCTCTTGAGATAGTTATGCTGTCAGATCTCAAGATAGTGGGAGCTTGATCTTCAGATCTTCTTGGAGAACTTGAACAAGGTCTGGGCAACTCAAATAGTTGATCATCATCAGAGTCACTTTGAGTACCTGTTAAAACATTCTAACAAGATGAATTGAGTAGTTGGGAAACAATTCTAAGTAAAAAATATGATCAGGGCCATTCCCCTTAACACAATGAGTGTGCTCATTTACAAAGATACTAGATGATTCCACAAGTTGTTGATTTTGATGTTGTAAACTCTATAAGCAATAGAGTTAGAGGAATATCAAACAAAGATAGAATCATCTGACTTTTCAGCAAATTTTTCCAAATTTTCCTTTGTGTTAAGTATGGTACATCTGCTGCCAAAGGACCTTAAAAAGCCAATGAACGGTGGCATCTTGTTCCATAGCTCATGAGGGATTTTTCCATATGGCTTAACTACAAGGACCATGTTCTACACATAGCATGCAATGCTGACTGCCTCTGCCCAGAATGTTAGAGGCAGCTTTGAATAAGCTAACACAGTCCAAGCAGCCTCAATCAGTGTCTTGTTCCTCCTCTCAGTAACACCGTTTTGTTGAGGATTTCTGGGAGCAATATATTGTCTGGCAATCTCTTTTGAGTTACAGAATGAATCAAGAACGTGGTTCTTAAACTCAGTATCTTGATCACTTCTAATTATCTTAACCTTGTGATCAATTTGATTTTCAATTTTAAGAATAAAAGATTTTAACGTTTCAGCAGTTTCATCCTTAGTTCTTAAAAAGAATACCCATGTAAATCTTGTAAAATCATCAACAATCCCAAGGCAATATGATTTCCTTCTAATGCTCATTATACTTGTAGGACCAAATAGATCCATGTGCAATAAGTGTAATGAAATAGTGATAGAGTTAACAACTTTGGATTTATGAGATGCTCTATGTTACTTTTCTTTCAGGCATGCAACACAGTTATCTTTGTAGAAAACTTCCTTTTTAGGCAAACCATGTACCAAGTTATTTTTAATCAATTTGTTCATGGTTTTAAAATTTACATGACACATACGTTTATGTCATAGTGTTGACTCATCACCATCAGCTTTGGAAAGAAAGCATGATACTTCACTTTGTGGGGAAGCATTGTTCATATCTAGCTTGTACATATCCCCTTTCCTAGCAGATCTAAGAAGCACCAATTCCTGAGGAATGGACATCCCCGGTCTGAGGATAATGCACTCATGTTCTGTGAAAAGCATTTGATGCTTTTGATCACAGAACTGAGAAACACTTAATAGGTTGTGTTCAAGTTGTTTGACAAAGTGTACTTTGTCAGCTTTTAACTTGCCATTGGATACACTTCCTCTGCTAAAAATGTATTCTCCGACCTCACCTCTAAATTGAACAGGACCTCCATCAAAATAATAAAATTGTTGAATGAAAGATCTGTTCCCTGTCATGTGCCTGGAGCATCCACTGTCTACAATCCACACATTATTGTTCTTGTCATATGGATGTCCCCGCACATAAGGTGAAAAAGTTAGTTTTGATTGGAAACCCAAGCTTTGTTGGTCTTGGGCTTTTCTAATGATGAGGATGATATTGAACCAAAAATTATGCATGGGGGTTCATTATGTGTTTGTGAAGAAGAGGCTTGGGTTGCTACATCTTCTTTGATCTTCCATTCTATCCCTTGGTTGATCATTGAGGATGAGCTTGATGAAGCTTGAGCAGCATGACATTCTTCCGAAGCTTTTTTCTTTTCAGATGAAGTCTTCACCACCTTTCCTTCTGAATTAGTCTTCTTATGGGATGGTTTCAAGGGGACTTTTTTGTTCTTTTAAGTCTTAACAACTTTTACTTTTGAAGCCAATTCCCTTTTGAAAGAAAGACTTTCTTTCGAAAGTAACCTTGCTTCGAAAACGAGC
The DNA here is from genome assembly GCA_018326385.1 of Flaveria bidentis. Taxonomy (NCBI): domain Eukaryota; kingdom Viridiplantae; phylum Streptophyta; class Magnoliopsida; order Asterales; family Asteraceae; genus Flaveria; species Flaveria bidentis. Next base: position 22,406 of record BJCM01068186.1, read on the forward strand.
TTTCCTTTTTTTATCACTTGAACTGTATGATAGGGTCCAAATGAGAAACCTTCCCTGACTCATTCTCTTTTAACATTGTTTGGATAATATGTGCTAGCAGAATTGTAGTAACAATCTTTAGCCATGTGGTTTTGCAGACTACACATTATGCAGGCAATGTTAGTCTTCTGGGAACTTGAAGATTATTGTTTCTTGTTTTTCTTATCTTCATCAGCAGTCTTTTCTTGTTTCTTTTGATCCTTTTGTTGGATAGGAGTGCTGGTAATACACACTATTCTAAGATCAGAAGTTCCTACCACCTGGAATCCAACACTCATGAATTTTTGAGTGAGATCTCTCAATTCAAGAGCAATTCCCATAGACTGAAAGGAAGAGATAAGATCCATGTACCTAAAGTATTGTTGGCTGAGGGTCTTTCCAACAACGTGAGTGAAGTTCTCAAATGGCCACTTTAGTGAATCTTTCTTTGTATCATTAGAGCTTGAGTACATTTAAGATAATGCATCAAACAGTTCTTTTGCTGACCTACGGTGCTCAAACCCCACCATTATGGATTTGGGTATAACAGCCATAAGAACCATCATGGCATTACTATCAATGTCCATCTTCTTCTGGTCTTCATCAGCTTTTCCACCAGATGCAGCCACCTTTGGTTTGTATGGACCATTGATAATAGATTGCCACATTTTTCCATCTTGATACCTGATGAAGCCTGCAGGACCGTTGAAGGCTTGCAAATTACAACACAACAACACAATGAGGAGAGTGACTCAAACTTAATCAAACAGTAAACTGGATGAACTACAAGATGATACTAAGAACACAAGTAATTAATGAGACAGAACCAAAAGAACACAACACAAGGAAATGGGTTTTCAAGATTGCAGTATATTGCTTTCTCAGGTTCTATTACAAGCGTTACAAGGTATATCTTAAGTTACAAGAACACGAGAATACTTATACTACATCCTACAACCCGGCCATACAATGAAAGCCAGGCTGGATACAATTGACTAGACACACAACAGAATCAATTGTAA
>BJCM01068191.1:0-20293 GCA_018326385.1 Flaveria bidentis
ACCTTAACTAACTTAAATAACATAACAAATAATATTCTTGAACAAAATATCCTAATAAGTTGTTCCACCACATATGCAATTTATTTAGAAAACCCATTTTCTAAATTGGTGTAGATATTTGATTGAATGATCATATCATCAATTAAATACCAATTGGTGTTTGCTAAGCTTGTTATTGGGTATAACCCGACTTGGATCACAACGTACTAACCGCATCAATATTCTAGGTGTCTTGGGCATAAAGAATCCTACAGTATTAACACCCAGAGGATGGGACCAAATTCTAGTTCTCTATTCAATCATACAAGTTATGCTTTTGGGGGACCAAAGAGATATTATAGCATAATTATTTCCCCTCTCATAACTAAGTTGCTACATATATTAAAAGTTAAAATGAGTATGACTCATATGGAAGTAAATTAGAGATAATAATGGTACTAGATCATTCATAAAGCACGAAAGAAATATGAAAATATACAAAGTAAGAACCATTTTCGATTGAGAGAGTATCATGGTTGTCATCCAAAGCAATCAAGAAGCATGGCTTGAAAACTAGGTGGTCCTTTTTCCATTACTTAATAAGTTAAACATTGTCTAGGATGATCTATTAATGTTTAGAAGATATGCAATGTTGATTGAGATATCAAGAGGACCCTGTTTAATCGATCATATAGTAATTCTTATACAGGGACATGTTTACTTTTATGAGAAAGTATCCAACTCTACACATATATAGTCAATAACGGTAATAGCTTTAACCAGGGTTTTCTTTCAAAATTCAACTTCAATGATATGCCTAATGAGCCATCCATTGCCATCAAACCACATGAAATATTCTTACCAAGGTGATCACAATTCTATATTCACCCAAAAGAATCAAGATCAAACTCACTAGGTAAACGGTTAGGATTTTGAAAGAGAAAACTATTTTTTTAATTGATATTATTACAAATTAAGGATATAAATACAGTAAATTATCCTTTAGTAACTCCTCTAATTGTGTAGATTATAACACTCTTAAAAGTGCAACATTGACTTTAACATAATCAAATATTCTACAATTAGTTACTATTATCCGTTGAAAATAAATAGAAGACCAACTCAAAGAATGCCACAAAATTGCTCAAATTTAGGTTTTGAAATTTTTTTAATGAAAATGCTAGCCACCTGGAGCTTGGAAGGAGATTATCTAGTGTAAAAACACTGGAGATAAGTTCTCTAATACAATAGTAGTCAATTTTAATTTGATTGGTGTGCCTAATCAAATTTTAAGTAAGGAATAACACACTTTTATCATCACAGGCAGAGCTGAATGATCTGGTGTTAATGCATGATTAATTTGCCTAAGTGATGAGTTAGAAAGATGACATCTACAACGATTTTAACCATTGCTCGATACTCAGAATCACAAATAGATTTGCAAACTATGGGTTGTTTTTTGGCTATCCAAGACACAAGATTACCACCAAGATATATATAATTCTCAAAAGTGGATTGTTTGACTGTGAGCCAAGACTACGTCCAATTACCCACGAGATGAGTATTGGACGGTTTGTTAAAGGGTAAACCATAGAAAATAACACCTGTAACATAGCACAAAATTCTTTTACAAGTTAAAAAATAATATAGTAGGAGATTGAAGAAATTGTCTTGCCTGATTTACAACATATGAAAGATCAGGACATGTGATTGTAAGATATTATAGAGCATCAACCAAACAGTGATACACCATTAGATCATGAAAATGTGACCCATGAAAGGTGAATTAATCGATAGTGTGCACACATATAGTCATAGGTTTAGCATCGAGAATGCCTACTCAATTTGTATCATGAAAAGGTGTCTTGAAGTTTATTACTTGCCTTAATGATGAGTTTACTATCATAAATTTCGGTCCTCCTAACTATTTTTTTAGTCTTTAAGGTTGCTTACACCTCAAAAATCTTGTTCTTAAGCAAAAAACATGATAGAGAAGTTTTGGAATTAATGAAGCTTGTCGTTATTCCATGTATATGGTTCTAGTGATATTTTCATTAAGAAAAGCATTCATAACATCAAATTGATGTAAATCCTAATTTTAGATTATAGCAAGAGCAAGAACCACACAAATTGTAAAGGCTACAATGGGGTTGAAAGTAAGAGACAGAAATTTAAGTAAAACCTTGAGCGGATAAGTGGGCTTTATAGTGATCAATTTACTCATTAGATTTATACTTAGTTGGGTAAACCCATTTTAAACCAACAATGTTTGCATCTGTGGGACAACAACAAAAACCTAAGTGGTATTTATGTGTAAAATATTGATTTCTACTTGCATTGGCAACAAACAATAAGTAATGAAGACGACTAGTGGATAAAAAAATTATAAGTCGGCAAAATGATTTGGCTTATAAACTTTATCCATAGATCTTGTTCTTATTTGATGGGTTGGAGGTAGGGAGGCTGAGATAGTACATGGGGCTGCATTTGAACAGGGGAGGTGATGGTGGTGTTGTGTTAGGAGAGGGTGGTTAGGATATGGTGGTTGTTATGGTAGGAGTTGAGGTGGGGCTAGAAAAATATAAAGGGTGGGCGAGTAGGTGGGATCACATAAGATGCACGGGGATGTATGTGAAAATTCAAATACGGGTTGAGGCTGTTATAATAGTATGGGTTTTTATGGTGTTTGGGTGGGTAAAGGTTGGGTGGGAGTAGAACAAATAAAGTCATCAAAGTTAGAAAAAAAAACTAGCTTTGCTTCATATATAGGTGGTATAACCACACTAAAAGGAAAATTATCTTCATCAAATTGAGCATGCCACATAAGATAGACTCTAGAATTTGTGAGGTCCAAGCATTGGGTATTCTTTGTATTTTGGACTATAACCAATAAAAATGTAGGAGGTACTCTGAGGAGAAAGATTATGCTTAGCATAATTACAAGGTGAAGGAAACTCATGATAACAAAAAACTCTAAAGTTGGCATAAAATGATCTTATCTAAATAACAACTCAAAATGTGATTTGTTTGTAGGCTCTTGAATTAGTAGACAATTTATTATGTGTATGGCAAAGATGAAAGCATGTATCCATAAGGTAGTCGGGAATGTGAGTTAAACGATAAGAAAACTACCAATAATCTTTGTTTTTTCACAAGTTGACTAAGACTTTTTTCTTGAGCAAATTTGGGCATTGTTAGGAAATGCTTTAATTCCTTATAAGTTAGGGATGGTTTTGATTTGCAATAATAAGGTGGAGATGATGAAGTTTATTACAGAAGTAAAAAAGCCAAGTCAACAATTGATGCTATAGAAGTCAAAGTGAAGATAGAAGTTTGAGTGGATAAATGATATTTAGTGCGTAAAAGTTGAAGGCTTGTTCATGTAAAACTGAATGTTGGGTTGTTCTTTTTATATTAACTACGATTAGTTAAAAGTAATTGAAGATAAATTGCTAAAACACATACTATCTTTTTGTTTTTCTTGTAATCATTTTGATTAGTGATGAGATTGATAATCATTTGATTTTTCAGTTTCTCACTTCCTTTTGATCTTGATTTCTTAATCGTTCGTGTTAACATTAATTCTGCATTTTTATTAACAAAATCTTACAATAATCCATTCTATTATGCATTAAGATAGCACATCCTCTACTTTGCAAGAATATATTGCAAAATTAGTGGGATATGAATTTATGTATAGGCATAATCGGGCAGCATTACTGATTAATAAAGATAAATATATGGCCATCGTCAGCCTCCAAATTACAATGACGTCATTATGATTCTAAGCAACATTAGACCGGTAACTATTATATTAAGTTACAAGTTGCATCATTGCCTTATAATTAGTCTTTCAAGATTTTTCAATTTTCATTTCTGATTTTCTTTAGGTCCAATATTGATTTTTTTCTCTAGAGAATTAGATCTTGACCTGACCTTAAAAGTTGAATCTTGGAACACGAGAATGATCAAGTCTATATTTTCAAATATTTATTATAATAAGTTCAACAATACTCAAAACCAATAAGTTCTTGCAAATAACTTGTTTTTATTATTTCCTATTGAACAGACTAAGAAGTATTTACTTTAATAACTATTATTGCTCATTTACAAATTTTCTGAATTATTATCTTTTTGGACTCCCAATTTAGGAACCGAATGATTGGTTGAGTGAAAAACCACACAAAGTTAAATAGAGTGTGCTCACTACTTCATTAGGTTGACAAATTGTTTGTGCACTTTATATAATTCATTATTATGTAGTTTTCATTAATTACATATTACCTTGTAATAAATATTTGTTAATTGAACAATTTTAATTTTGTTAATTGAACAATTTTTTAACAATATTTGTTATTTTATAATTTGAACCCATAATCATTTGTTTAGAGACCATACATTTTACCATCAAGCTATTCCCTTGAGGACAGATTTATAAGTTAACTTGTATTTAATGTATTAATTTACATCTGAAATAAGTTTTAATAAACATATACACAAGCTAATTAAGCTATGCCAAATTTATAGTTTATAGTAAATTATTATTTGCATCTTTAACGTTTTCTATTTTAACTACTTGTATTTCTGCAGTTTCAAAGTCTTGATTTGCTCTTTTACATTTCATTTTTGTCTTTATTTGAATCCAAATAACTAACTCCGTTAATTGTTTTGTTAACTCTTTATGGTAAAGACTAAATTGTCCTTAAAATAAAAATTAAAAAAACTTTGTAAGACCACCCACATATTCTTCTTCTTCTTCTTTTTTGACCCACACCACCTCCACGCCTCACGCATATCACCACTCATTTCCGCCCATCAATACAAGCAACACTACCTCCACTATCACCGACCACCTCAACCCACATCACCTCCAGTGTCACCGACCTCCAAAACCCCCACCAGCTCTAACGTCGCCGGTCTCCACAACCACCACCACCTCCACTACCATCGGTTACTTCATCCCACACCACCTACACTGTTGTCGACCTAAACAACCACCACCACCTCCACTGCCGCCAGCCACCAAAACCCACACCACCTCTAATGCCTCCCATCACCACAACCTACACCACACCCATATCACCTCCATACCTCACCCATACCACTACTCACACCACCACCACTACCGACCATAAACACAAATGACACCACCTCCATTGCCGCTCGCCACTACAACCCACACCACCTTTATTGTCACCTGTCACCACAACCCATTCCACAACCATTAGACATGTAAATCACAACCATCACCATTACATGCTCTTTTCTAAGGTTTCTTACCTTTATATCGATTAAAGCCTGACAGTGCTAGTGATGGTGAAGGTGGCGGTGGCAGTGAAGGTTGATTCAGAGAGAGCAGGGGTGGTGGGGGTGGGGGAGAGAGAGAGAGAGAGAGAGAGAGAGAGAGAGAGAGAGAGAGAGAGAAAGAGTTAGTTAGTTAGTTAAGTGGGTGGATGGAGGTTTTTTTAATTAAACTAATAGTATATAGTGGATGTAAGTTAAAAGTATTTTTGTCATTTTGTAACAAATTAACAGAACAATTTAATGGAGCTAGTCATTTAGATTTAAATGGAGACAAAAATGAAACGTTAAGGGGACAAATCGAGATTTTGAAACTGCAAAAATACAACTGGTTAAAATAGGAAAACATCAATGATTCAAATGATGATTTACTCTATAGTTTATTATACTTATCGTTAATAAAATTCTTATTTTCATAGAGATTCCATAACAAGCATAAAAGACCAAGACAGTTTGTTGTTCGAGAAGTGGACCATAACAAGCTTTTCTTCGTGATTAAAAAGTGATTAAATTACGAATATCGTTTTGTATTGTTTGTTTATCTTACGTCCCAACTTTTGATTAAGGATAATATTACTTGGTCCCTTATTTAATTTGTTTATGTCCTTAACTTTCAGCATTAATTAATTATAAGGGTCCTTAATGATGTATGCACCCTTTGAGTTCTTGAGAGTTTTATTACCGGTTCTTGAGAAAATAAGTCCATTTCTCTTTTTAAAAAAACGAAAGGGCGGTTGTATTATGTACTAATGATTCTTAGTCCAATGACATGTAAATAAAATGAAGGTCATCGGTTCAAGTCTTATTTTAAACAAAAATATTCAGAGTTGAGCAATGAGTTTCCTCCGAGGGGGTTGGGGGTACGTGCGGTCCCGACTGGAAAACGGATAAATGGGCCCGATTAAGATAACACATATCATACGAAGCAGGATCGTACATTTGTCATTAAAAAAAAGTTGTAATATGTTAAAGTAACTTCCAGCAAGTGACTAGAAGTTGTACAAATGGGAATATTTTTAATATTTAAACATTTTATCATGAGTCCCAATTGTTTTATATCCTCCACCAGTAAAGATCGAAATTGTTTTTTTCTCTCATTCCTACTTTCCACATCATTTACATTGCATTTTGGACATAAATAATGTATGGTTGATCTTCTTTTCAGCTTTAGAAGTATATACACAACTAAAACATAATCCATCAGCCTAATTTGATGGAAAGAAAACCATTCAGAACCGTAGGCTTCCCTTGATTGGTAGCGTTAGTGTTGGGTGGTGTTCCTTTGGTATTTGATCGATGCCGACCCCAACCCACTACGACTCCCTCCCTCTTATAATACGATTTGCGATCACATCAAAGGCCACGTATAAAAATCAACAAGTTCTTTTCCATTTTCTCATGGTCTTTGGATTTGAACTTTTTACTATTGTGTTTTTTCTTGTAATTTTTGCGTTTTGTTGTACAAGTATCTTTTACTTTTAGCTAAGTTCCGGTTTTATAACTAATATTTTTAAAACAAGATCGGACTGGACTGTTGGATTAGATACCAAACATAGAAACAATTTAGTTAGCGTATTTTTATTGTTCTTGTTTGAACGAGCTAGCTATCAGTAGAATAGCTGGAATATTAACTGAACTTTTAGTAATTTTTAACTTTCTTTATTTTTTTTTCTTTTTAAAAGCTTACTTACCATTCCATTTACTACTTTAAAATCCAATCTACCGATCTTGTTACAAAAATATTATTAAAATTGACCAAAGTTCTAGATAACATTTGTAACAATAACGCTTATTCATCCCACAAAAGGATCCGTGTAGCTATCACATCATTATTTTTATTCATTTTTTTTTCACAAACACTTTTTTAACACAAAAATACACATTTTTTTTTCATAAACACATGATTATTTTCCACATTATCACTGACTTTTTTAAAAATATTTTTCTTTTATTATTAAAAATAGAATTAGTATTTAGAAAATATATAGATTATATCATTTATGCATTCTTCCCATGGTATTTTCATTAATTTTGGATTGTATTATTTATATATATTTATTATAACAGAAAAGGACTTAGAGTGAACATTTGTCATAATTTTAGACATCCCAATTCTAATATTCTCGCTTTTCATTTCTATTAAATAATCATATTAACTACTAATGATTTTATTCAATTCTTTCTTAGATTAAAACTCGTTTTTGATAAATTAAGAAAGATATATTTTTATAAATATAAATTCTAAAAAAACAAGAATTTTCTAAACCATCAAAAATTTTAAATATAAGAAAATTTTAAAATCAATGCCTTTTAAAAAAATTTAAAAATCAAAATAATTAAAATTTTAGAATTATTATAAGGTAATTCTTAAAAATACATATTTTTTAAAATGATTTATTTTAGAACAAAATATTTAGATTTTTTTTTTTGAAAAAACAAAAAAGAATTTTAAAAGCAAAAATTTTAAAAATGATATCACTATTATTTTACTTATAGTCCTTACTAATGCGTAGTTTCAGTCATCTTATTTTATAATATAATTTAATAATTAATAATTTTTACTACTATTTAATGTAATACACGAAATACAAATGTAGTTTTATATATAACAACTATTTTTATAATGGTTCTTATATAACGCATGTCTTTAAAAGTGATTATAAATACTCAAATCTCATCTTCACTTTTCAACTTTTATTTTTCATTCCCTACATCCTTTGCCAAGTTGAAATTATGAACCAAAAATCTATTTTATGTTTTATTTATGTGTTAACTTATGTTTTATTATTTTGTATTATGTAAATTAAATACTATTACCATTGCAGCTTAGACTAATAATTCCAAAAATATAGATATATTACTTTTTAAATTGGGTGCCACAAGAGCACCGCTCATTGATGTACATCGTGATGGGGAAATGAGTCTACAACGAGGCAACCGGATGTGCCGGTGTCTAGTTTGTCGGGCAAGGCGACGTGTGGCCTTGTTGTGAATGGTGTAAGTGAAGAACAACGGAGGTTTACCCAACTCATTTGCATGGTTTAAGAAAGATTTTCGTTATATAAAAATAAAAAACTTGTAGTAAAATAATATCATGATGTTATGATAAACGTGTTTCTTAATTTTTAAGTGTTAAAAATTCTAGTTCATGATAAATGCATAGGTTAATCGTTCCTTCATAAAAAAAAGGTTTCACCTACTAGAAAAAACGAACCGAAACCCTACACTAAACACCCAAAACTTTACGCTAGCTTGGATCTTTTTCCTCATACCGCCCATGTCGACAACTACTATTTATTAATACCTACATATGAAACAAATCTTCAAGATTTGACCTACTATTGGATTTGACCGAAGGAAATGAAGCAGGATGGAGACTAAATAAATATTTATAGAAATATCTTAGGTAATAATTAATTAATAGCAAATAGCCCATAAGTGTTTCTATAATCGTTCTATACGACTATCTTAAATTAACTAAAATTCGCGTATATGACAAGTGTCTATACACAATAATTTTACTTTCACTTATTAAATGTCTCTAATCTTTTCACCTTCACATGGTGATACTGTTAACAATGATTCCAAATTGTATGACATAGAATATTGGCACATGAATCAAAGTAGGTAATTAGAACGTCGGTTCCATATGCACCTTTTTAATTAATGTAAACGTATTTTAATTTGACAAAAAGCTACCGATTTTTTTATTTATTGAAAGAAAGGCTTGATAAAATATTATTTATAGAAAAAGATGGTGTACATAGTTGGTAGACATAGATTGTGTATAGTCGTGAGTTTTGGAAACAACTACGTATAGTATAATTCTTTCATACCTTAAACATCCTTTTTTCATCATGCGACACTATGACAAACCAAAATTAGTAATTGAAAAAAAGTATAGGAATAGAGGTAGTTTGTTATTTTCTTAAAATTTGACTTAATGATTTATAAATGATAGAAATAGTTAAAACGAATGTAAACAACAAATATGGCCTAACCTAGTTTGGTTTACTGCTTTACCTCTTAGTTATGGTTTAAGTAGATTTTCAACTTTTAGGCGTTAAAGTATGGGCCAAAGCACATCCACAAATAAATTTATGGCCCAAATTTCTACTTTCAAGTAATTAAAATATACATTGTATTTAGGGAAACCCATATCTTTTCAAGAGAATGTTAGAGAAACATTTTATCTTTCATATATTAGCTTCTAAACTTCTAAAGAATGAAGTCAAGTACCACCAATACTCCAATAGTTTATAATTTTATGGCATAATAACCAACTAGCTTGTGTCAATAGAAGGTAGCCATGGCTAACTAAACAAAGCATTAAAATAAAGCATCTTTGAAGATGAAAAGAAAAAAAGGAACTGAAAACAAGCTTCAAGTCGAATTTGAATTCGAATTCGAACAATTGTAAGATCGGATACACAAAATCAAAGTGACCAACAAACTTGTGCTTTGTGTATGCTACTTTGGAAGCAAAATGGCATGATTTAACTTGTATCAGACTATCATCCAAAACTTATTTTGAGTAAATAGCATATGTAATGTCTTGCTTTTAGTACTGCTTATTTGGACCGGGCAAGTGGGCACTTGGTTATCGCCATTGGGCTAGATTCCCATGTCAAGTTGGACCCTAAATCTCCAATGGCCCAATATATTATGTGCTTTTATTTTTCCTTCTTTTTCCAAATGTGATCTTAGACGTATACACAAAAAACACGGTTCTTAACCCGGACCCGATAACCCAACCAGGCTAGTTCCTATAACAATGAAACCGGTTAGTAAGCAAAAGAAATCGGTAATTCCTACTTGGTTTCACCTTCTCTTTCAATTTAATCATTGAAAAAGGTTCAAATGAGAACTGTATCAATCAAAATCATTCTTTTTGTTAGAATAATGTTAATACACATAGAAAATTATGGTCCATTACATATATATATATATATGTACATTTACAAGTAAAAAGAAGTTAACATCGATGTAAATTTTTACTTAAACTTGCAAGGATATGATTTTTTTTTTGCAAAAACTTACATCAGTGTTAATTTTTTTACACTTGCAATAATTTACACATGTATATAATATTATTATCTTCTATATGTGTAATATTGTTTCTATGAAAAATTATGCATTTGTTGATTCTAACAGGTTTTCACAAGTTATTATAATAACACAAGGTTCTCATTTGAACAGTATATGTATGTGTGTATCTCTATGTATATGTATGTATATATATGTGTATGTGTGTGTCTATTTATGTATATGTATGCACAAGGTCCACTCAAGTATATCTAGCCTAAAACGAAGTAGAAATACAAGGACTTTTTTAATGACAAATCTATGATATTTTATCGAAGGGGACAATATATGGGTTAGTTCGGAATAAAGTTGACAATACATTAAGCATAACCATACATGGCAACGTAATCAAAATGATGTTACAAAATACCTCTGATTCAATGGTTATAGCATCTCCATGCTTTTGTTTATCTCCCTCTATTTTTCAAATCCTCAATATAATCAAGCTTCTCAAAACACAGTTCACTACTGATTTCATAATAAACAGTGATTTAGATTGTGAACAATTTTAACAACTTGGGATCAAATAATTTTTTCATATCGTCGACGAACATCAAAATGATTCTAGCAGGATAAATGATTAGCATTACATACACCAAGTCTGTTATAGGATACCAACTGAAAATGCGTAACACGAGTTTATATGATATTCGAAACCAAAAATTAATACTTGTGATGTGTAAACGTGTGTGTAAATGGTGTTTTATCAGCGTCATTATCTCTATTACAAGATGATAACATCAAGTCCCTTAGATTGTAACTAACAACTAAAGAACTTGACAACACAGCTTCATTTGGGACTTCTAAAGAAATGATCAACAAATTTCATTGTTCAAGAAGTGACGTTTACCGATCGATATTCCTTGCTTATTTTTTTATCAGCACATATTATCTTCAGCTGTTAAAAGTAGTAACAAAGTTACACATTAAAAAACAAGACATCAAACCTAAGAATATGATTGGTTTGACTGATACACCGTGTTGTTCCTTATGCAGAGTTCACGGGCATATGATTATTGTATTTTAGCCGCATGATTGATACTTACCTGTCCATTAAAAGATGACATACTTTCTGTCTTTCCTCAGACATGTGCTCAATTGCCCACTATATGACACTGACTTATCACAATCATACACAATATCTGTATACCGAGGCCCGCGGAATATTAGTAACAGTTATAAAAAAACAAACGTACCAATACAATCTCACTCGTAGCAATAGCTATTTGATACACTACTGACTGTAACTAAAAAAAACTAGTAATAGTCACACCACTGAAAAACTACTTACCTACATCAAGTGAAAATAAGGATGAAATATCATAACATGACATCAAAAAAATGACCATTTAGCTAGATCAATGACAGGTGTTGTTGATGATCTATGTTTAAGACCAATAGATTGATAAACATCCCATGAAACAACAGCGGAAAATAAATAACGAATTGGATGATAAATTGAAAACTACCAACACCATATTGATTACCACATGAACAATTACCTCTGCAGAGCCTAAAGTATAGATCCAAGGGTTGTTTCATTTGCTTTCATGAATAGCATATATGACCACATGAACTTATATACAACCTGAATGATTTATTCGCGCTCGATCTGAATTGTAACATGACTGATGTTATACTCTCTATTGATATAGTCTACAACCTTATCCAGCACCAAATCAGCATCGGCTTCACGCCTGATTCTTACATGGCAAGCGAGCAGCACCTTCCCAACGGTTATAGCCCATATATGCAACTCATGAATAGCAACCACCTCGTCTATCTCACAAAGACCGCGTTCTAGACTTGTTGCATCTATTTCTCGTGGTGTGCTCTCCATCAAAACTTCTAAAATGTCGCGCAGCATGTTGATCGTTGTATACAACACTATGATGGAGAACAGTAATGTGCATATGGGATCAATGATTTTCAGATTGGGATAGTACCATATGACTGCAGCACCTATCATAACACCAATGCTCTGGATCAAATCACCCAACACATGAAGATAAGCGCCTTGGACGTTTATATTGCCCCTCTTCTTCTTTTTAGCTTGATCTCCAGCCTCTTTCTTTAACAGAGGCTGCATATGTTCATCATGATCATGACCATGATCATGATCATGATCATCACCATGACCATGCTTATGATCATGATCATGATCATCACCATGACTATGATGATGGTGTCTGTGAGCTGTGACACTAACACCATGGATGTTTACATCCTCAACTTCCTCATCACTATGACCATGATCATGCTCATGGTGCCCATGCCCATGACCATGAGCATGACCATGGCTATGGCCATGACCATGATGGCCATGGTCATGACCAAGTATGAACATCATGAGTATGTTAACAACCAACCCAAAAGCAGCAATTCCAAACATAAGACTGCCTTCAACTTCAACTTTACCATTAAGGATTCTAACAATAGCTTCATACACCAGTATACCAGTAAGCAGCCATATTATCTGAATCGATACCAATGTTCCAAGTATTTCAATCCTGAAAAACCCGTAAGACTGTCGAGGTGTCGCTTCCCAACCCGAAGCCCAAACAGAAAACAACGAAATTGCAAAAGCAGCAACATCAGACAACAAATGAGCTGCATCAGTTAATATTGCAAGACTGTTGGCTTTAATTCCACCAAATACCTCTATACCCATGAAAATGAAGCACAATATAACCCCACCCCACAGCTTCCCCATTGAAGCAGACCGTTCTTTTGCTTCCTGTGAACTCGCTTTCGCATCAGAGAACCCACATGGTGCACCCCCACAAACTTTGGTTCCAGCATATCTGTTCTCTTCAGATGGCCCATCTGCACATATGTCAACAGAGTGTTCATCTACAGGCCTCTTAGCATCCATCTGCAACATGTAAGATCATTAAGAAATCTTCTAATTTATAGAACTCCAATCCAACTCCCCAATAAAGATCTGATTAACTTGATTAAGGGTAAACATAAAACCATCGATATGATGCTTTAACACAAACTCACACCCACTGGTATACAGAGGATAAAGGGTAAACGAACAAAGATTAACAGATATTCTTACGAGAGGTGAACAACTGAACATACACGAGTTCGAGGGTATTCTATATTGAACAGAATCTTTAAAAAGCTTGTGATTTTAAAGAATAGAATCAAGTACAAAGACAGAATGATTCAAATCAGCAACGAAATGATGGAAAGAATCAAACATCATGATGGAAAATAAAGATTCGGTTTAATTATTCAAAGTTTGAATCAGTCGAATACAGAAGAAAAGATCCAAACTTGGAAGATTTACCTGAGAAAAAAGATCGAATTTGAAGAAGCTATGAGGTTTTGATATGAGAAATGGTGAATCTTGAACAGGGGATGATGATGATGATCACAAGGGGAAGAAGAGACGGTCTTATATAGAGAATAATAATGGTGAATTGTATGTTGTATGTGTTTACGCCGTCTTTAGGGTTTTAAAATTGGGTAACAGAAGGTTGCTGACCGATGTTATACTTGTTTATTGTATTCCTCAAATAAAAGGTAATAATTATTTAATTATTAGTATAAAAGGATCATTTAAATTCCTTTTACTAGTTATTTATTAATTTGAATTGACGAAAAATCTAGACATGATGTAGGTCTTCCCAAAATGGAAACTATACGAATAACTATTTTAAGATATATAGGCTAATTGCATCCCATTAATATGTTATTGGATGTCAAGTTTTATTTTATTATTTATACTTCAATAATTAATATTTTGAGTTTTTTTAGCGGCAGGTTAGTGATTATTAAGTTAGTATTTATTTGTTAACGTTAAAGTTTGAAGCTTAAATCTTTAAATTAGCGAAAGCCTCTCACTTTTCATTTTAATAATTGAACCAAAAGATATTAGTTTAATATTTCACTATTTATAACTAATAAAATAATATATTTCAACATCAAGAGGACCAAATTACCTTTGAGATATGAAGATGATTTGTTAACGCTAAAGTTTGAAGCTTAAATCTTTAAAATAGTAAAAGCCTCTTACCTCATGTTTTAATAATTAAACCAAAAGATATTATTTTTATATTTTAAGATTTATAACTAATAAAATAATATATTTTAGCATCTAGAGGACCAAATTAGCTTTGAGCTGATATGAAGATGAGGTCAATCAACAAAGTATACCTTTTAGTTTTATGGAGACATCATAATAACTAAGTGATATCTCATACAACTAAAAACGTTAATAGTTTAAATACTATAAAATAAAGGTTGTACTGTATGTATAATTAAAAATCTTATAGTACTCTTAAAAAAGTATTTGGTTCTATAACATTTGTTTTGAAATTTAGCATATATATTTATCCTTTCGAAGGTTGTTCAATTAAAAAATATATATTTGGAATGCAAAGTAAGATCAAATTTTAAACAAAAATAAATTCAATCCGTCTGTGATACGTCTAAATTATGTAAAATGGATGTTAATAATGCTTGCTACAATATAAATTTTTTAGGAATTTTTACATATTTCCCCTTCCTAATACCTTAAATTACATATTTCCCCAAGGAAAAAAATTAATTACATATTTTCCCTTTCTAAAACACATATATTACATATGTATTCATTTTATTAAAATTAACCTATCAAACTACAATTTTATTTTGTTTTAACTAAAAGATTTTTACGTATTAATGTTTTATTATTATGATTGTTGAACCTTTGATAATTGTGTTTTGTGTTTGGAGATATAACTTGTATTACGGTGATTATTGTTTTGAAATGAACTTTTGTATTTGGAGTTATAATTATATAGTTTTTATTCACATAGAAAACTCAAACATGATGAAATATGTGTTTGATGTTCCTAAAAAGATAAATTCGTAAAAATGACGTAGTAAAATTATGGATACAATAACCATTCAATAATTAATTTTAATAAAATGGGTATATATATATACATATATATATATATATATATATATATATATATATATATGTGTGTGTGTGTGTTTTAAAAAGAAAAAATATGTAATTATTTTTTTAACTTAGGTAAATATGTAATTAAAGAGTTTAGAAAGGAGAAATATGTAAATGCCTACTTTTTTATATTTTTCATGCATATGATTGAAGGTTTTTAGTAAAGGAGTTCCACCATTCTTGTGGGTCATAGAAGATCACGAATGCATTTAGTGTTTAGAATATACGATATCAATAAATGTATGTTAGGGTTGCATATATTGGTTTGGGAAACTTCGCTTTCATTAAGTTGAGGTGCTTTTTCATTTCACACTTAATGTTTAACACAAAAATATATAGATTTTAAAATTCTACTATTAAAATCTATTTTTGTGAAACTCAAACTGTCACCCATTTGATTAGGATTAACACATGGCCATATCAAAATATACACACGTGATTTTGTCTATTGATTTGTCGCTCTAATGAAGTTGAAAAAACTCTTCTATTATTTGATCAATGGTAGTCTCGGGGTAGAACTTATTTTGAAACAATGCCTTAAACTCTTCTTATTACGTCTTTCTGATACCTTTCTTAACGAGTCACTTCATTTTGTATATCTCACCAGTCATATGTTCTCTATTCATTTGATCAACTGAAAATCTTAGCTCATCAATGGTGTATGGTGCATGCGACAGTGATTGGTATCAAACACCTTTCTTATATTAGTGATTCATGACCTTTGACTAACAAGCAGATTGATTTCCTTATTAATAAGTATCTTGGCTTTACAACCTCAAATTCTCTAACGGAATATCTTGTTTTCTTTAGCTCCTAGGCCACTTCCTTTCCTTTAATTCCCATCTTTACGTTTTCCAAACTCATGTTTTAACATTCTCTTTTTAAAATCCTTCTTGACCAATTTTTCCATGTGATCATCCATGAATAACGGAATGATATTTTGAATAGCTTTCACCACTTCTTCTGTTATCTACTGGAGCATTCTTTCCATGAGAAGCTCAGTTATATCATCATGCATGTGACAAGTGAGACTCTTCTTTATCGTCAATACTAACACCATGATGAATATATTTGTTATCTTCTTCTTTATCAATAGCCATATCTTTATTTTATAATGTATAGTGCGTTTATTAGGATTATATGACTCTAATGCTCTATCAAACAATCTTTAGAGTCAATCCTATGTTAGATATACTATATCCTTGATAATAAGGCTTCTTATATGCTAGGGTATGCATATAAGAAACTACACATTTTATCACCCTACTAACTTTTCGCCTCCTTTTGATATGATTATGATAATTCTAAAAATGCATTAATGTCGTATGCATATCACTACATTGATGAGTGTAATTTTACCACATATAATACATATGTATTCTCATCCTTATCACATGATATCATAAGCAATGCATTTCATTACACATAATCTCATTTAATAACATTTACAACAACACCATAATTTTAAGTTAGAAATGCATAGACTTTCTTGTCTTTGGTTTTTTAATCAAGTCTTGCATAGAACACTTTTTCACTACCAAGAACACTATGGTGTGAGTTCAGGTTTTTAATTAACAGTATACTTGAATCCCTCTAACCATATGCTATGATACCAATTTATAACACATGTATAAAAAGCACTTGCCTTTTTTTAAGATTATTAAAGTTTATAAAGCACATGACTGGTGTGTTCATCCTTCTTAAAACTTGATATATCATGATAGCCTTTAGCTTGGGAACATCACCAAAATGTACATACATAACACATACCAGTTTTCTCGAGACGAGTGCATATTTATTTTACACATATCATATGGCTCATATTGACATGCCTTTTGGAATCACAAAACATCACCATGCCATTTGGAATCTTGAAAGTCATTTGTGATTCACTATTTGACCAAGAAACTCTCACTTGAGTCAAATACTCATACCGACAACAAAACTCACATGCGATCTTATGTTGAACTAGGAACTCTCATATGAAATTAACATTTCCCACATATGCAAATCATTTAAACCATTACATATCCACATGTATTCTCATTTTTTCTTGATATCTTTTTTCATATTATATTTTTTATGTATCACATGCACACATTACACATAAAACACATATACTTCCATTGAGTATGCATTACGCACCTATAAGTGCAAATTATCCTTTATATTTTTTCAATTCTCTTTGTAACTTCGTTATAAAAATAAACCCTACGGTGTTAAAGCTCATAAGTTCGGATGCCAACCCTTACCTATCGGGTGATTAACCAGCATTTCCTACGAAGACACAACTTGTACCCTTTAGGTATCCTACTCACAAATATACTTGGTATATAACCTGTATTCCTCGAGTAACTAACCTGCATACTCTTCGCAGGGGCGTTTCTACAGTATAAATAACTAAAGCAACCGCTTTAGGCCCTCAAAATTTAAAGGCCCCTAAATTTCAAAATTAAACATATGTTTTTAGAGATAAATGACAAGGATAACAAAAATTATCAAAGCATAACAAAGTTGTCGAAGGTTTATCGATGTCTACTTACAAAACTTTATTAATCGAGGTTAACTTGTGAATCTTGTTCACCAAAAGTTCATTGAGTGTTTAATATTGACGATTCTTTTGAGTTTATCAATTTTAAATTCTTTTTTGCAATTAATCATCTGATTTACTGACTATTATTGTCTGATATTGATATATGTTTAATTGTTTTAATCTATCATAGTTCTTTTGCTTATGTCAATTTATTGTTGTTAGTTTTGATTTTTCTCTTTATTTTAATCAATTGTTACTTGTTTATTATTTAATATGTTTTTTAGTTCATGATATACAAGTTAATTAAGTTGTTTTCTGTCATACTATAAACAAATTTGTTTATGTCGTCGGTTTGAGGCAAAGGTCTTTGGAATAACATATGGGTGAAGGCCTAAAAATTTTGTTTTGCTTTAGGCCTCCAGAATTGTTGAGTCGACCCTCCTCGAGTAGTTATCACGTACCCCCGTGTCCTTCACACACATACTCCCCTTAACATCGCATGCTTAGATTATAGGACCTACATCGGCGATGATAGCTCAAAAGTCCTAGCTCGTGTTCTCTGCTCGATCGTCGCACACACTCACCACCATAACACAATAACTACCACTGATAACACAAATACTACCACTGATAGTACTTATTATGGTACTCCCCGTCTTACCTAGTAGACCCGCTAGACCCCCAGCATATCTGAAATAACTCAAAATGTTTCCAAGACTCGAACGAGCATTTAGAACGCAAAATCAAGCACAAAGTGTGCTCCAAATGACAAGTTTCGACCCTAGTTATAGTCAAAAGGTCAGTGATGATGTATCCTCCGACTTTAACACATTTATGACGATTCATCAAAGTACATGATCGTGTACCATTAAGGTTGTACACACGTCGGTGTAACCACTAGACACGTATCAACTTCTCCTCCATGTAGCAAACTCAGTTGTGACTAGGCACCTTGTACAAAGAGTTGCTTGTTAAACGATACTATATTAACATATCGACTTGTCGTTTATTACTATATTTATGATATTTGCACTTAATGTAATACACATTGAAAATAAATAAAACTACCCACCATAACAACCGATATGACCCGTAAACAATTTGATAACATAACGAGGTGGAGGCATTTGAAGAATTTGTATTTTTTTTATTTTAGTTTTCATTTGGTGTGTACACCAAACAAAATAGCATTCCTAGCTCTTTGAAAGAAAAACAACAGAAACGACAATACTGACCGAATACTTTTGCTACTTATTTTATAAAGTAAAGTAATTTTATTTTTATGTTTTAAGCTTCATTAAATGTGATTCAATGTCAGTAATGGAGTTTCTTAATGGTTCGATTTTATAATGTTCTGTTCTAGAAATATTTTTTTAATATTATGAAAGTTGGAGGTTAGGATTATTAAAAACTTATTAATACTTTAAGAATTGTGAGAGCAAACATCAATAGTTAATATTCTTTTAAATTATATATTTTTACACACTGTAATGTAATTATATATACATTGAAATCAATCAAAATAACATAAAAACTCATCAAACTAATATTTGCATATGTTTGTAAATTTTATTTATTCAGCTACTCATGTGTAGATGATATTAATTAATCTACATATGATTTACACATGTGTAGATTAGAAATTCATTTATTATTATTTTTAAACTTCAAGAGAGACATTTAAACCAATTATTCATTTATTTATTTTTTTAAACTTCAAGAGAGACGTTTAAACATTATATTTTAATCATTTTTCATATAAAACATAAAAATCATTATGTATTAATAGGAGTTCTCGTTGTTTCGAATGTATTTTCAAATTCTCAAATGATCCTAACAATATAAAATTTTATTAATTACTATTTAGTTATGATTATTCTTTTTTAACGATGCAACACACACCAAAATCGATTATTGTTCCGTTTAGAGTCATGATCCTTCACCAATATAATAAAGATTAACACAAGATACCACTTTGAAAAAAAAAAGTCATCCAGAATTATTATTATTATAAGAGTTGTAATCATGGGTTTTGTTCATCTCCTCTTGGCTTTATTCATCTTGAATATTCCTAGTGTGGAGTTGTATTTATATTTATTAAATATTAAATAAAAAACTCTTAATCATATACTAAAATACGATCTAAAAACCCCACCTAAAAACATTCTACTTAGGCGATTATCCCCTCCATAAACATCTCGACCCATCCCAAACATTCCAAAAATTCAAAGTATGATTTATAGTGTTTGCAAGAACTTGTTCTAATAGCATTCCCCGGGATTTATCAGTTTTTTTAAATGCAACTTGTATTGTACCATCCATCATGCACATTGAGAAATGTAGATAAAAGTAGGGGTGTTCATTTTCGGATAGTGGATTTCACTATCCGAAATTTTTGGATAGTGGATTTCACTATCCGAATTTCAAAAAAAATT
>BJCM01068193.1:0-12301 GCA_018326385.1 Flaveria bidentis
GGACCTTCTCTTGGTGCCTTGGTCGAATTTCTTGGACAAGATCATCCTCCTTTTCATCCAATTTGCTGCTGAAAGGTAGTTTATGGCAGCTCATTTTATAGGTGTCCATAATGTCTATTTTGTGTTGATATAGCTAGTTTCATTCACATATAAAAGATCCTTATGTTCTTGGGTTTGTTCATATCTTATAACATCAAAATAGAACCTGAAAATTTCAGATTATAAAGTATGTTATTACCCTCTTTCCGCAGCGTTTTCAGAAAGTTAAACGGTTAAACAATGTTACTATGTTCTAACAAACCCCAACAATTTTGATGTAAACCCGGATTATAGGGCTTGGGTTTTTGAAAGTGGAAAAGATTCGCTTCAAACTCACGTTTTTGTGTAAGAAAATATGTAAGAAGCGTAGATATAGCTTATTGGGTGATAAACCAAGGTTTTAGGTGTAAAAGATTGAAATTTTGGGTCAAAAATGAGTTGATTCGTAATTTCCAGCACGTTTTGCAAAATTACAGGTTCATCTAGTGGAATTTGTTCAATACGTTTTTCAAAGTTTCCTGCGAAACTATATTTCATAGGTAGTTTCGCAGACATGTTTATCCAAAGAAAGTTGGGCGAAACTGGCAGCGAATGTGCTAGCGAAACTAGCAGCGAAACTGCTCGCGAAATTAGCAGCGAAACTGCTGATCATACAACGAAATTAGCAGCGAAATTAGGTAGAAATTATTTCCTTTAAGTGTTAACTTATATGCAGGCTATGTAGTGCAATCCTTTTCTTTGAAAGCTTGATTGAGAAGCTACTCATCGAGTATAGGGGAGTTCTAGATCTCCTATTTTAAAGGTTTTGAACTAGTTTGAGGTTGAAAATGTATACTAAATATACGTTTTAAACAACCAAGATTTTAAGAAGTTTAAACGGGAAGATCGATTTTTCTATAAGGAAATGTGCTATATAAAAGTGTTAATATGAAAATTTTTCTTGGCACGACCCCAGCTAGGGGCGTTGCCCCTAGGACCCCACTATTAGGGGCTACCGCCCCAAACCCCCGTTGTCCCGTGAAGGGTCGGTTATGTTTTATGATGATTATGCTTGTGGTGCATATGTATATGAATGAGAATGTATGGCACATGATGTTTATGATGATGTATGATGGTATATGTTATGTATGATGATGTCTGATGTTGTTATGCTTATGTATGATATGTTTTCTTATGTTCCTTACTACGTAATATGATGTGACTTTACATGGTGTGAATATGATAATGAATGTAAAGTATTAACTTAATGAAGTGAAAGATTTAAGATAATGAAAGTGAAACATAACGAATGAACGAATGAAAGTCTTGCAAGCAAAAGAAAGGAGGTTCATAACTCATTGAGAGTTGTTAGCTCAACTATGTGTTTACAGCGTGCGATCTTGGCTAACCCTTAAGGGTTCACACACAAAGGGGGAGTTAGTCTATGTGAATACTCCATACTTTTGATACGTGCGATATGTGTGATATGGGGTCCTTGTTGCATAAGCCTAGATGATATAGCTTTATGTTGAAGAGGGGTGCATAAGTACACGACCTAGATAGAAGTGAAAAGACAATAAATGTACGAAAAGTGCGATAAGTACGGAATGTGCGAAACGTGCGATATGAACGAAACGAACGATGATGAAGATAATAATTATTACCTTGATGTACGTATGATGTATGATCATGTGCGATAGTAAATAAAACGGTATAATGAATGAAAGGTAATATAATGTTTATAAAACTACTCAGCAACGCTGACTTTAATTTGTTTCTAGTTGGCAGGTAAATATTGTTGAGGATAGCACGGGGCGGCTACTTGGCTCTTTCTGGATGGCATTCTTTTGTTTAATGTTTTTGCATTGTAATGCGAACAAATGACATTGTGTAATGAATGATTGTATTATTATTTTGCAAAAGCAATTTTAATGAATTGAGGAAGTTATTTAAATTTTTCCGCTGCTTGGTTTTAGTAAAGTTAATGTAATTATATGTTTTAAGTGCGATGATCGTCTAGCTGGGAGCGTCTTGGGAACGGGGCATCACATATGGTCGGCTGTAGGATGTAGTATAAAGTATCTCAGGTCCCTTGTATCTTTCTTTATGCTTTTGTAAACACTTTTATGGAACTTGAGAGCAATATACACCATTCTTGAAAACCAAACACTTGTGTTATTGTTCTTGTTTTGTCTCTTTAATACTTGTGTTTCTTAGTATCAAGATGTGACTAGTTATTAGTTCCCCAATTGATCTCTTAAGTGTTCTAACTCATTCTGCTCATTGACTGTTGTGTTGTAAGTGACCATCCCTTAAACGGTCCTGCAATTAATATCAGAGTATTCTATGCTCTTGATTGTAAGATCTCACCATCTTAATATCCATCTCACACACAAAATACTTAACATCTCAAATAGTAGCTATCACTATAGCTAATATGGAAATTGGAATCATGACGAAGTCTGCACTAATCACTCCTAAGACTTTGACAGTTGGTGCCAAAGGATGGAAGGTTTCATCAAATCACAAGAGTCCAGGATATGGAAATCTGTTGTCTGAGGACCTTACATACCAAGCAGTTCCTCAGCTACTAGAGGTGGTATGATTCTAAAGGTTGTGGCTAATTACTCTGATGAAGACAGAAACAAAGTAGAGATTGATCAAAAAGCCATGAGATCCCTTAAGACTGCTCTTCCAAACTCTATATAAAGAGGTTTCAACAAATACAAAACACCAAAGAAACTATGGGATGCATTAGAACTAATGTATGAGGGGTCTATTGAAGACAAGGAGAAGAAGAAGGATCTCCTAAAGTAGCAGTTTGAAAACTTCACCATTAAAATAGGTGAAACCATGACTCAACAATACTTCAGTATGTTGAGATTGTGGACACTGATGGATGTTGGAGTGACTCTTGAAAATAGGGAAATTGTATGGAAGTTTATGTACTCTCTTCCTAGGCAATGGACACATGCAAGGTCCATTTGTTAACTCTAGCAGTTAAATAAGTTCAACCATGCATATGACTGAAAGAGATAGGATAGAACCTTAACATCATCTTACATGCTACCCTAACAACTCACAAATGGGTTATTTAATCACCTTCCCGGAGACACCAAGAGAAAGCTGTTGGATCTTATATGCCTAAGACACATACAAGATTGATATGGTTAGTATGTTATGATCCAAGTCGGGTCATACCCAATAAAAAGCTAAACAAACACCAAGATATATTTATTTTTTTGATATGATCAAACAAATAAATATTCACACGAATTTAGAAAATGGGTTTTCTGAATTATTGCATTTGAAATAGAACAAATTATATGGATTTTTGTTCATGAGAAATTATTTGTATTGTTATTTAAGTAGGTTAAATAACAAAAGATAAAAGTTTGGTTAACTTATAAAATTAAAAGGGTTTAATTTTATAAACATATACATTTTAATTGAGTGTGAAAAATTTTATTAAAATGGGAGGGAACCTCCCCATTTTCGGCCGCCCCTTGGTTCTATTCCTTGGGATTCCTTTTCTTGATTTAGTACAAGACTTTAACTCATTCACACTCCACTCTCTACACACTCTCTCTCGCACACTAGTGCAAACTCTCTCTTCTTTCTTCTTGGCTGAAATTTTCGGATTTGGAAGAAGGCACAAGAAGAAGATTTGGTGTTCAACTTCCTAACGAGTTAGGTGTGTTTGCAAAAAGCTTGTGGGTATACTAGCTTGAGGTCCTGTTCTTTGGAGGCTTCCATTCAAGAACATCATCCTTTTCATCTATTCTCCATCTCACATCTTCTTGTTCTTAGAAAGGTAGTATTCTAAGAACACCTGTGGTTGGTTTTGTTTGATAGCATTTGCTTTCACATATATGATCCTTGTTCTTCATTTTGCATTCTTGAATATATAATGGTTTATTTTCAGCATCTAAAACATGTTTTATATGTCAATATATCTGCTGCATTTTTGTTTAAATGGTTAAAGAATCTTTGATAAACATGAAACAAACCCAACATTGACATCTATAGCCAGTTATGTGGAAAACTTGCTTCAAAAGTCTAAGAAAAGTTAGTTTTGTTGGACTTTTTCAACATATTAGGGGCTGATTTGTTTTGGATATATGAATCCCTTGTCTTTCAAGTTTTATTTTACATTCTTTAGAATAAATCTTGAAAGATTGATGTCAAATGGTTGAATATTTTGTTTGGACAAAAACCCTAAAAATATTAGTTTATGTTGGCTAAAATTTTGAGGGTTAAAAAGGGAGTTCATTTTGTTCTTGAATCTTGTATTTGGATACATGTTTTAGTGCATAACATAGCTTTGACCAAGTGTGTTTTGGATTTGGTTGAATGCTTTGTCATGTTTGGTTTTATTCTTTAAAAGGGTTGTAATAATATTTTTGTGTTTGCATCTTTGGGTTGTAATTTATTTATTCTTTGGATATGTAATAAACAGATTAGGTGCATTATTTTATTAGAAAAAATGTATTAGGATATAATTTTGTAAAAGAATATGCACAAGTTGGAGACCCAAAGGAAGATACAAAGAAAGCACATAAAAGACATGGACATTTGAAACATTTGCATGTGGATTCAAGTGGGAGTTCATGGACACATTTTGATGTGTCATTGTTAACCCTTAGGAAAGACCTCATGACAACACTTGTGATGGCAAACCAGTGTAGTCAACTTAGTGGCATGGTTATGCACTTGTGATTGTATGGTTGTTTGTTTAATGATTGTCGTTTGATATATGGATATGCATAACAAACTAATTAACAAACATAACAAGCTAAAAATAATTGTTCTTTATCATTAAGTGGTTAATAAAAAGTTATTAAAATGATTAATGATTTTAATAAAAAGGTTTTATTAAAAGGGGAACCATAGGGTACCATGTGTTTGAAAGCATGCAAATACAAGGTATATAGAGTTTTCTAAACTAGAGTTATGAAAACATAAATTTCTTTTATAAAAAAATTTAACACCGTCCTTTTGCAAAACACTTGAGTCAATTTGAAATTCTTAATGGGATAAAGGTCACCTAACCATTTTGATGGAAGTTGTGATTTGAGGTGAGAAGACCATATTTGTGGGATAAAGGTCACCTAACAACTTATATTGGTAAACCCATATGTGTGTAAGTAGGGTGACTTGATTTGCAAACCATGTTAAATGAATCACCTACAATATGGTTTACAAAGGGATAAACATGCCGACTATACATATGATGTTTAAAGTCGATCCCATACCTCTAGATGTTGCAAAGGGTTGCAATTGTCAAACATTGACTACCTTGTTAATTAAAATAATGGAATAAAAGTCACCTAACCACTATTTAAATGTAACGTTGGATTCTAGAATTTTGTATTGTGTAAGACACATAAAAGGGTATTAATTATTAAAATATGATAATATCGAAAATATTAAAATTGAACTTTGTTAAATTTTGTAGATGGCCACCAACAACAATGAAAACAATAATATCTTGTCTGCTCACACACTATCACTAAGAACTATTCTCCAAAATGAGCGTCAAAACCATAACAATTTTACTGAGTGGTTTCAAAACATAAGTATTGTTATTAGGCAAGAGAAACGATCGTATATTTTCGACGATCTGATTCCCGATCAACCCAATGAGGAAGATGAGGAGGCCTATAATAATTAGGTGAAATACACTGAGGACTCAGTCCAAGTGTCTTGCCTCTTGTTGGCAAGTATAACTCTGGATCTCCAAAAGGACTACGAACATCATCGAGCATACAACATGATTACCTAGTTGAAGAAAATGTTCCAAGAACAAGCAAGGGTAAAGCATTTCAAAATGGTTCGAGAACTCCATGCATGTCATATGGATGACACCCAATCGGTCTCATCTTATGTACTTAAGATTAAGAGCCACATTGACCGCCCCGAAAGGCTGAATCATCCCATCTCGAAAGAGTTACCTACGGATTTGATCCTCAACTCATTGTCAAAAAGGTTTGAAAACTTTGTTCTGAATTATAACATGAACGTGTGGGACAAGAACATAGGTGAGCTTCACTCTATGCTCAAAACAGCCGTGGCGGCCATGGGTAAAAGAGTTTTACCTGTTGTCTCCATCAATGAAGGTGGGAACAAGAAGAGGCCTCACCCCGCACCCAAGGAGAGTGTTGCCAAGGGTAAAGGGTACATTAAGGGAATGGGAAAGGTGTTGATACATGTGTACCTAGTTTAGAAGCTTAATGTAATATGTCTATCATGTCTTACTTATATGTAATCATATGGGTATGAATGAAATACAAAGTGTGGTTGATGCTTATAATGTTTAATATTTCATTGTTTATTGTGTAATAACGCATGTTGAACTAACTATATAGGTTTGTGGTTGTTTACATAGTTCTTTGTCAATAATGGTTGTGAAATGTGTTTAAACTTAATCGTGTGAAGTTTTCATACGAATGGACCATGCTAATGGACCATATGCATGAATACTTCATGCTAATGGACTAGTCGTACGACTGAACCAGGAGACTGGACCAGTCACACGATTGAGACATAAGATTGGCTCAATCGCACGACTGAACCCTCAATCGTGAGGATGGATCAACCACATGATTCAGTCGCACGACTGAACCATGCTAATGGTTCAGTCTTACCATTGGAAGACCCTAACCTATAAATACCACTTAATTCGTGAAAAAACATAACAATTTGAATACCTACGCACATAATCGTACCCTAGCCGTCTAGAGACTTAAGAAAACTTGTTCCAAGTTCATAGATCACAGTTGATCGTTCTCTAATCATTCTTAACATTTCATTAATCGTTAGATTGATCTAAACTGTGTTCTCCCTGATTGTATCGCCAATCAAATAGGATTCCGCACTATTTTAGTTGGTATATGCGTAGAATCAGTTAATACTCCGTATGAACACGATCCTAACAAGTGGTATCAGAGCTTTGGCTCTTGATTTTGGGTGTGATTCAATCTATTTTGTGTAAAAATAACATTTTTCATTCAAAAACACCATATTTTTTAGTAAAACAGTGTATTCGATGTCTCCAGATCTAAAAGTTCACGTTTTTCGGCTTACGGCAGATTAGGGTTCGTAAAAATTCGTGTTTTTGAATCAAAGTGTTAAAAACCTTCGATTTTTCAAAAATAGCAGCCTTCAGTCGCACGATTGACTCAATCGCTCGAATGAACCCATTCGCACCTCCCATGTGCACGATTGAACTTAGTCGCACATCCATTCGTACGATTGAACAATCTCATTTGCATTGTTCATCCGCACCTGCCCAATCGCAAGACTGTTCATCCGCATTTGTCCAATCGCTCGATTGGCTCAACCGCATTTGTTCAATCGCACGATTGATTCATTCGGACCTCTCCATTCGCACGGGTGAAGAAGTTTAAGTTTAAAATTCAAAGTTAATAAAAATGGAAGATCAGTAATCAGCTTTTACCACCGTTAGGAATTCACGGATCTAGAATCTATTGCTTCTGGAAAATGAAGTTAGGAATCACAATAAGCCCCCTAAGCTCATAACGTTAGATGATTACCCGCAATGGAAGCAAAGGTTCGAGATATACTTAAATGGAGTTGATCCTAATCTGTTGGAATTAATCAAGACTAGGTATAGCATGTCGGTTGGTGCTGATGGAGTAAAACTTACCTTGGGTGGCAAGACTGATAGCTAGAAGGTAAAGTACAATGCAAAGAAGAAGGTGTATGCTTTGTTAACTCAGTCAATTCCTAAGGATATATTCCATAGTTTTCTTAGAACAAACAAGCCATGAAGCTATGGGATGCTCCGGAAAAACGGTATGACGGGAATGCGATATTGAAGGCATTAAAGGCAAAGGCTTTGAAGAAGGAGTTTGATAACTTCTCGTCGATAGGAAAAGAGAGCCTAGATGACATCATCGACCGTTTCTATCACTTGATGAGTGAGCTGCACACTCATGGGGGTTACCACTTCCATGGAAGACAATGTGTCGAATTTCGCAGATGGATTACCAGAAAAGTGGGTTTCGTTTGTGTCAAACCTCAAACAGAAAAGTTGGATATTAATTATTTCATTCTGAAACTGAGAGAGGAAGAGTTGAGGATGTAGTACAGGTCTAAAAAAGGTTCATATGATCAGAACCCGTCACTTTATAACTCAACTCCTCAACCAAAAACTTCTGGAGCACTATTTCAAACATCATTCTTGTCTAGTTCAGCCGCTCCGTCTCAAGCCATTACTTCAGGATCTGACATGTCAGGGTCATCGTGCACCCAATATATAGCACCTGAAGCAAATGCTACAAAATTGAAGACCGAGAATCTCGGTAATGTGACTATAGAGGTGGCAAAGGATCATATGGATCTCCTAGCAGTTGTCGTTCACTCCTATGACGGTCTAGTTGCGGGGAAGATAGGAAACTGCCATCTCACCGATGAAGACTACGAGCAGGTAGATGAAACTGAACTCGAAATAATGGATATCATGTGGGGGTTGGCTAGTGCTATCCGAAGGGCGAATAAGTTTGTGAAGAAAACGGGACAGAACTTGATAGCCACCAAAGACACTACCTTTGGTTTCGATAAAACCAAAGTTACCTGTTTTAACTGTGGAGAGAAGGGGCATTTCAAGCGTGAATGTGTGAAGCCCAAGTAAACATGTAGTGGTAATCCATTCTCCACCTTCAATCGTCAAGATAAACCCACAAATGAGGCTACATCGTCAAGCAAGGATCCTAAGGACTTAACTACACAAGACGACGAAGGGCAAGATTGGACCTTTTGCTTTGTATCTCCAGGAGAATCCAACATTGCTTATGTTGAAGTTTTGGATGACGACTCAGCAAGTAAAGGTGAAATCGTAGTGGAACTAGTTATGTCTAATAATGAAGAAACAATGAATGTGGTCAATCACCTGAATGAAGAAGGACTAAGAACAACATGTTCAGAATCACCAGCACCCGAACAATCAAACTCTGTTATGATGGCTGATTCAACAGAATTTTCTTAGGTATGTACTAAAGACCAACTTTTTGATAGTCATGCTTGTAATGAATGTAACAAATTTAGAGAAAGCATAGACTTAAAATTTATTAAGTTATTAGATCACAATGATAGCTTAGTAAATGACTTACAACTATTCATAGAAGCAAATAGGATTTTAAAACAAAATGAGTACAGTTATAAAGAGAAAATAAAACTGTTAAATAAACAACTAAGGGAAACCAAAGTTGTTGCCTTTAACCAAGAAAATGACATAAAATTCTATTTAAAATCCCTAGAAGAAACTAAGAAACAAAAAGCAATTTTGGAAGTCGAAGTAAACTCTTTAAAACAAAAGCTGCACTGGACCAGTTCTTCTCACATAGTTCAACACTTAGTGAAAGAACGCAACAACGGGGAGGGTTTGGATTACAAAATGGTCCCACCACCACATGAGACTTTGTTGAATTCTAAATGTGAACCAATTAATTACAACCCAATCAAGGATCATGTGGTGTCCACTCCTCTAGTAAGTGATCCAGATTCCACAAATAAACCTATTGAATATGTCACTAAACAAAAGGAGACCACTTTGAAGTTGAAAGGTAAAGTGCCCACTGTTAATTTGGATGAACAATTTGAAATGGTTAAGGTAAAGTCAGGTTCAACACATGTCTAATTTTGAACCCAAAAAGACCAAACATGTTAACTAATCACGTGGACCATGTCTTAGTCCAAATAAACAAAAGGGTAAATATGTTAAAAAGGTTCAAACAATGAATTTTGTTAAAGAAGATAAAACATCTAAACAAGAAGTGTCAAAACACAAACAGACTAACGTCACACCTGTTTCATACACTTCCCCACAGAAACAGTTCCACGAACATGTTGAAAATAGATCATGCTACAATTATGGAAAGTATGAACACATTGCTTCTAACTATCCTTATTATCACACACCAAGAAAGAAAATTGAACTTCATGATCCTAAACCAAGTTCTTCTAAAAGGATTTCAATCACTCCACCAAGAAGAATGAGTGAACATATAGTTCAAACTATAAGCCAGTCGTTTGTTTATCATAAACAAGCCTTACACAAAACTGGCTTATGGAAAGAAAAATCAAGTCTAATGTCTGATAATGAGCACAAGAAGAAGAATGATCTGCCCTCTCCCTCAAATGGACAGTGGGTAGAATTCATGATGTGTGATGCCTCTAGGTCACCCAAGCCAGTTAAGGCTTGGGTCCCTAACCTCAACTAATCATTTCCTTTTAATGTGTAGGGTGTTCGCTGTAGTGCTTCTACAAATACCTGGATTTTTGATAACGGAGCATCAAGGCACATGACTGGAAACCTGTCTCTCTTATCAAATGTCAAACAAATTAAAGGAGGTTATATCACAACACAAGGGGAAATGGGAAAACAGAAAGTAAAATTTGATAAGGTAAACTATGTTCAACAACTTCAAAATAATTTACTTTCTGTATCCCAGATTAGTGACAAAAGATTCAAGGTCGTCTTTGACAACAAGAAGTGCTATGTGTTGAAGAAGGAGTATGTGATACTGGATGATCAAGTCTTGATGTCAGCTTCAAGATATAATGATTTATATGTCTTGTACCTGTCAAAGGCCTCCACAACTGATCATCAAGTACAATGTTTCCTGTCAAAGGCAACTGAGAAAGACTCCATCTCCTGGCATAGGTGAATGGAACACATTAATCCACGGAAGATGAATCACTTGATCCAGAATGATCTAGTGCGTGGCGTAAATGTTAAGAACTTCTAATTACCGGACTTTTGTGTCGCATAAAGAAAAACAGACAATGAAGTCTCATAAGGAAAAGAAAGTTCACTCAATTGATCTACCTCTTGAGCTTCTTCACATGGATCTGTTTGGGCCAGTCAGTACAAAGAGCATTGCCGACAATTTGTACTGCTATGTAGTTACGGATGATTACTCAAGATTTTCTAGGGTAATGTTTATGAAATCGAAATCAGAGACATTTGAATCATTCAAAGAGCTAGTAACTACATTGGAGTCACTCTACAAGCGGAAGGTAAGACAAGTTCACTCAGACAACGGCACTAAGTTCAAGAACCAGTGGATGGAGGCATTATGCAAAGAAAAAGGAATAGTGCACCAGTTTACATCTGCCTACACCCCTCAAATGAACGAGGTTGCTCAGAGAAAGAATAGAAGCTTGATAGAGACAACTCGGATGATGCTCGTAGACTTGAAACTGCCTATCCAATTTTGGAACGAGGCTGTAGCTAATCCATGCTATACTCTCAATCGGGTTTCAGTGGTCAAACGTCACGGAAAAACATGCTACAAGTTGCTCCAACGACGTAAACCAAATCTGGAGTACCTCGAGCCATTTGGCGCACCATGTACACTGCTGAAGAAAACTCAGTCAGGGAAGTTCAGCGAGAAGGCCGAAGAAGGAATATTCTTAGGATACAACATACTGAATAAGAGAGTTTACAACAACTCAACGAGTTAAGTAGAAGTGTGGTGCAACAGTGATGTACAGAGATACACCACCCCCTTGCTGGAAAAGGACCCTTATTCTTTTTCAACTATGTTGTATTCTTTAAGTCCTTCAACGTTCCTCTCTCCCCTCCTGAGGATGAGTTATCAACCAGAATGATGTACGAAATATTTAATACACCATCACTGGACCCGACAACCTCAGCGACACAAGGTGAGTCTTCTACTTCTTCAGGGGGAGCTCTTGAGGCAAGTGACTCCTCCTCTGACGATGAAGCCGTGGTAAATGATCAGGTGGATCAGGAGGAATAGGTTCCTACGACTGCAGGTACACAAGCATCAGATGTTGATGCCTCTGACACTTCGAAACCCCACACTCCCACTGCCTCAGATACTGACCCTGCTGTTCACAATCTGGATAATAAGGTAGTTTTACCCACCACTCCTCGATCTCGACTAAATGTTTATCATCATTTGGATAATGTCATTGGCGATGATCGATCAGGAGTACAGACAAGAAATCAACTATACTCAGTTGATTATGCCTTAGTAAAGGAAAAGGGATATCTTCAGGATGGTGCATATCGATGTTTTGTGTCTCAATTTGAGACAAAATATGTTAGTGAAGCCCTAAACGATGAGGCATGGGTGAGTGCCATGCAAGAAGAACTTCTTCAATTCAAGAAGTTAGGAGTATGGACTCTGGTGGATAGACCTAAAGGTGCTAAGGTCATTGGCACCAAATAGGTTTTGAAATGCAAGAAAGATGACCAAGGAGTCATTATAAGAAACAAGGCTCGACTTGT
>BJCM01068195.1:0-12295 GCA_018326385.1 Flaveria bidentis
TCATGTTCTTGTATCTTTCTTTTATGCTTTGTAACACTTGTAATAGAACATAGAGAAGGCAATATACTGCATTCTTGAAAACCATACACTTGTGTTCTTTGTGTTTTGTCTCTTACATTACTTGTGTTCCTAGTGTCTTAACTTGGTTAATCCAGTTTACTGTTTGATTAAAGTTTAGTTAATCTCCTCTTTGTGTTGTTGTGTTGTAACTGACCCCCTTCAACGGTCCTGCATATTTGTTTTAGTCAAAGGTTTCCAGTTGGTATAAAAGTATATCCGGTTGTAGGTGATAGTATATATAGTTTTTCGTTGTAACTTATGTAATATACTTGTAAGAGTCTTGTAATACTTTGAGTTGAGAAGTAATATATACAAGTACCTTGAAAATTATCTTCTTTTGTTCCTAGTTACTTAGTATATTATTGTCAACTCTTAGAGGGATATCATCTAACCGAGTGTGATTAAGTGAGTTTGAGAGAAAAAAAGTGTTTGGTGACCAATACTGATCCTGCAATTGGTATCAGAGCTTCTTAGGCTCTTCATCGTAAGATCTTACCATCCAAATAATCCTTGTTTTTCCTCATTTTTTTCACCACACTCAAAACGACCCTCAACCAAAAGTTTGAAATTGAGATGGGGATGATGACCAAAGCACCTATCATCACCCTTGAAAACTTCAGATAATGGAGCAGACATATTGAAGGCTTCATTAGATACAAAGATGGAAAAATATTGCAATCTATCATCAATGGTCCTTATAGAACAAAGGTTGTAGCACCAAGTGGAAATGGTGCTATGATAGAGAAGGTTGTAGAATATTACTCTGATGAAGACCATAAAAAGCTAGACATTGATAGCAATGCTATGACTGTTCTGATGACTGTTATACCCAACTCTATCATTGTGGGTTTTGAGCATTGCAAGTTAGCTAAATATCTGTTTGATGCATAGTCCAAGATGTATTCCAGCTCGAATGACTCCAAGAAAGATTAACTGAAGCAACAGTTTGAAAACATCACTTATATTGCTAGAGAGACCCTTAGCCAACAATACTTTAGGTATATGGATCTTATCTGTTCCCTTTAGTCTGTAGGAATTGCCCTTGAATTGAGAGATCTCTCAAGAAAATTCATGAGTGCACTCCCAAATGAGTGGACGTTCTACTATGTCTCTATTATACTAAACTATATGGCATCCTTGATGGATACCGTGTAGAGATGGAGAACAAGAGAGGCCACTAGATGAATAGACCCTCAAGCCTTCCTGCTAGCAACATTTTAATGGTTGCTGAAGGCTCAGGACTCCCCAACCTTAGCAATACTTGACTTATTCCCAACAATCATCCTTTTCTTTTGGCCCATAGATCACATTCCCTGAGACTCCAAGGTCTCAACAAGCTCAGCTAAGTTCTTTTCAGGACAGTTATGCATTTGTCTCAAGAAATAGGTATTACAGTGACTTTTAGTTTTACTTTGATGATCTGGAATGTTTCAGCCTAGATGATGTGGAATATATGGACATTATCCAATAGATGACTATGTTAACTTATAGATCAAAGAAGTTCTTCAAAAGAACTGGAAGACAGGGAATGCAAAGCTCCCAAATCAAATCCGGGAACATCTCAAGCCTCCACACGTCCCACTACACCTAAAGCTTCCGGGAAGTCAACTGAAACAATTGTTGCGGCTCAAGAAGTTGACTATAGCTTTATGGTATAGGATGTGACTCCTGCTTAGGCATTGATGGCTAGAACTGATGACAGCAAGGTATATGTTTAACTTTGTACTCCAGCTTGTATTGCTAAGGTTAGGTTATATAGTGACTATATTTTGGAAATTAAATATGATATTGAGTCGTTAAATATCTTAAAATCTGATTTTAAAAGGGCTGAATCTAACTATCAAAATAAAATTAAAGAGTTAGAGAAAACTATGTCCTTGTTAAAACATGAACATACCTATGACAAGACTCAAATCAAAGATTTAATATCCAAATTGACTAAGGCTCAAGCCTAGTGTTGGACCCTGAAGGGATTATACATGCCAATTCAATTGGTAAGTTGATGGTTGTTTTGCTGGTAATCCCACAAGTCCAAGTATTAATGTAGATGAAGAATCTGCATAGAAGACAAGTGTTGGCTAACTGCATTAGTATATGCGGAAGACATAGAACAAATGTTGACAAGTGTTTGTTCACAAATGCGGATTGCATAAAAGAAATGCTGACAAGTTTTGTACATCCGTATTAACTAATGCGGATGCCCGACAACAAATGCACATAAGTGTTTGCTCATCCGCATTTCCCAATGCGGATGACGAAACACTAATGCTGAAGACAAAAGAAGAAATGCTGATCAAGATCAATTCATCCGCATTAGTCAATGCGGATGAACAAAAGAAATGCTGATGAAGACTGAGACTAGTTCTGATGTATAGGTCAGGGGTAGTTTAGTCATTGTGTAAAAGACATCTTGTCATCCTATAAATAGAATAGAAAACCTCATATATGAGGTGACTGTTGATTGACAATCAAAATATTTTTAATTAGTCTTATGTTATCAAGGTGTATTGTTACTGTTCAATGCAAAAACCCTAGCATTCATTGTAATCAATCACCTTCATTAACACAAAGTGTATTTATGAGTATTTCTTGCATTTAGTGTTTATTGATTGTTTGACTCCGCCATACAATCATTAACTCAATCATCATATTCGATCCTTGTGAGAATATCAATCTCACAACCCAGTCAATTGGTATTAGAGCGTTGGCTCTCTGTTCTTTTTCAGACTTGTATATAACTTGATTGATCTAGTGATTGAGTTGCTAATAGAGTGTTCTACTACCTCTACTTAGTAAACTGCAGAAATCTCTTCAACAATTACTATTCATTTGTACTGAAACTCAAGAACAAACCTGTGAATAGTCTTTACAATAGAAACTTATAAACAGCTTCAGATCTGGTTACACATAAAACTGTTTGGATTGTTTGGACTATTTGGACTAAGTTAAACTTAACAATCAAACTAAGTATTATTCAGTAAGGTTAATCAACACCTAGTTAAAATGGA
Source organism: Flaveria bidentis (assembly GCA_018326385.1). Classification (NCBI taxonomy): domain Eukaryota; kingdom Viridiplantae; phylum Streptophyta; class Magnoliopsida; order Asterales; family Asteraceae; genus Flaveria; species Flaveria bidentis. The sequence continues at coordinate 3,069 of BJCM01068195.1, forward strand.
TTCACACAGTTTCTCTAAACTTGGTCATACTCCAAAACCACCAATGCTTAAACACAAACTTAAGTTTAAGCAATGGAAAATCAAATTCATGAACTATATTACAGGTGTAGATCTGTAAGGACTCGTTCCCAGGACGGTTACAGCTGGTCAATCATCGCAAATAAAACATATATTTACATTAACTTTAATCAAGCATTGGAGCGGAAATATTAAAACAAACATTTCATTATAATTGCTTTTGCAAAATAATACAAGATTCATTAAAAAAACATTGTTTGTTCGCATTACAATACAAAAACATTATACAAGAGCATGCCATCCAAAATGAACCAAGTAGCCGCTCCGTGCCATCCTCAGCAACCATCACCTGCCAACTGGAAACACATAAAAGTCACCGTTGCTTAGTGAGTTCTAGTTTTAAAATAAAATATATTTTACTTTCTTTTAAAACCATTCATTACATTCATACATGATCAAGCATCATACATACACATAGATATTATCATTATTATTTATTCATCATTCATTCGTTAACTTTCGTTCATTCATCGTACATCATTATCATTCACTTTCATTCACTTTCATGTATATACTCCCTTACGTAATCTTTTGTTGGTCCATTTGATCGATTTGCAGTACAAATGAGTTGTTGAATCGTTCAATATCAAATTCAAACAATAGACAAGAAGAATAATGAAGATTGAGAACAATAAGAATTTAATCAAAGTAAGACAATGATGATCAATATACTCAATAATAACAAAGCACAATGATATTTCTGTGAAATTACTCCTTACAATGATTACTTGCAACAAGGATAAACCATTAGGGTTTGGCAAGATTAGCTAGCAATGATAAGGATCAAAACTATATATAGTAGTCTTAGTTTCGCTGTCAGCAAAACTGTTCTGCCGAAACTGTAGTTTCGCCCGACAGAAACAATAGTTTCGCCGAGAGAACTAACAACTGACTGTGAGCGAAACTGTAGTTTTGCTCACAGTTTCGCTGGACTGCAAAACAAAATAAAGCTAATTACATACAAAATTAAGCTAACATAAGACCTATTACAAGCAAACAAAAATATTATAATCTATGGTGAGTCCAACCTATGCATGATCTTCAATACTCCCCCTAGGTTGGAACTCACCGCCTTCACTCGTCTTGATTTATCTCGTCAGCTCTAGTTTCCCCCGCTGCCTTTGATTTGTCATCTACAGCTCCTGCAGCTACCTCCTTAGGGTCTTCAGCAAATTATTCACCTTGGTCTTTTCCTGCTTCATTAGCCCCTTCGGAATGAGAACTAGCTTTCCCAAACTGTCTGGCCAAATCCTGTATGTCCATGTTTAGATCATCTTGGGCCCTCACTCTCTCTACTAGTCTCTTCACCTCTACCCTCACAACTTTGATCTTATTTGGCACAGTCATAAATAGACTAGCTTCCTTCCTTGTCTCATCTCCTGCACCTGCTTTGATATTATTCTCGCACATAACCAGCAAGTCTTCATCACAAAAGCTAAAAAACTCCATCGGATCAAAGAAATTGAATTCACCACCATTCTTCACTCTGATTACCGCCTCCCACGTATTGTTATCATAAAACCACTTCTCAAAATTCTTTTGTTGGTCCATTTGGTCGATTTGCAGTACAAATGAGTTGTTGAATCGTTCAATATCAAATTCAAACAATAGACAAGAAGAATAATAAAGATTGAGAACAATAACAATTCAATCAAAGTAAGACAACAATGATATTTCTGTGAAATTACTGTTTACAAAGATTACTTGCAACAAGGATAAACGATTAGGGTTTGGCAAAATTAGCTAGCAATAATAAGGATCAAAACTATATATAGCAGTCTTAGTTTCGCAGACAGTTCGCTGTCAGCAAAACTGTTTTTCCGAAACTATTGTTTCGCCCGACAGAAACAATAGTTTCGCCAAGAGAACTAAGCAACTGACTGTTAGCGAAACTGTAGTTTTGCTCTACTGCAAAACAAAATAAATCTAATTACATACAAAATTTAGCTAACATAAGACCTATTACAAGCAAATAAAAACATTATAATCTAAGGTGAGTCCAACCTAATCATGATCTTCAATACTCCCCCTAGGTTGGAACTCACCATCTTCACTCGTCTTGATTTATGTCGTCAGCTCCAGTTTCCCCAGATGCCTTTGATTTGTCATTTACAGCTCCTACTGCTACCTCCTAAGGGTCTTCAGCAAATGATTCACCTTAGTCTCTTCCTGCATCATTAGCCCCTTCGAAATGAGCACTAGCTTTCCCAAACTGTCTGGCCAAATCCTGTATGTCTGTGTTTAGATCAACTTGGGCTCCCTCTCTCTCTTCTAGTCTCTTCACCTCTGCCCTCACACCTCTGATCTTATTTTGCACAGTCATAAACAGACTGGCTTCCTTCCTTGTCTCATCACCCGCACCTGCTTTGATATGATTCTCGCACATAACCAACAAGTCTTCATCACAAAAGCTAAAAAGCTCCATCGGATCAAAGACTTTGAATTCACCATAATTCTTCACTCTGATTACTGCCTCCCCCGTATTGTTATCATAAAACCATTCTCAAAATTATATAGTTGTTGGGGTAGAGGATCTGCCAATCTGACCCTATTCACAGTCTTTAGGGGTTTCACCCTTAGTATAATCTTTCCCTTTCCACTCACCCAATCTTTGTCCTTTTTTGATCGTCTTCTCTACGCTTTCATAAATCCAAAGGACTCAAATTTTCATTTAACCCATTTTTTTCTCCTTCTCCAATAATAAGGCTCTTTCACTAAGATGGGCATTAAGTAACGGCAATACGGCCAGCCTCCTCAAATCCCATTTTGGCAAGGTCTTGAATGCCTTCTTCTTGTGCATGTAAGAAATACCACCCCCTGTCCTCTTGATCATGAACATCTTGAGGCCGGGGTTATAACACCAGCTAATGATTCTCTTGTCAGCCTCCTTTTGCTCAACCCTTCCATGTTTTGGAATAGGGGAGTCAGTTCTTCAGGCTCCTTTTCTCTAACAAACCATTCTTCTTTAGCTATTTCAAAAATATATCCATCTAATTCTTCCTTTTGGGCTACAAATACCAGTCGCCTCTCATTTACCTCATAAAACTCTGGTTCAGAATCATAGTAACTAGTTGTTCATCATCTTCTTCTTCATCGATTAGCCCTTTGCCTTTATCAGCTTCCCTTTAAACTGATTTCTCCCTCACAACCTCATCACCAACCAAATCTTTGTCTATATCAAAACCCATATTTACAAACCCAACTTCTAGTATCTCCTCCTCATTCTCCATATTTTCATTCTCATTCCCTACTCTAGAACCTCCCTCACCTCCGGTTGTTGCACCAGATGTGCCCTTTCTTGCCCTGGAGGATGTACCCACATTCAAGAATAGGTATTTAGAAGTATCAGTTAAATCATCTAACTCAGATTGAGTTATTTGATTGGGCAGGCCGGTAGCAGCTTTTAACTCATTAATTTCCTCAAATAGCTTCTTTATCAATAAGCTTTGATCTACCAACATCCTCTTCATCCCTTCTATCACCTCATCCTTTTGACTCTCTCGCATTTCTTGATTAGTGAGTTTTGTTTTCATCATGCTTAGTTCATTCGGAAGAGAGTTGTTGAGGTTTTGAATCACATCCTCATCTAAACCACCTCTTTCTTCTCTCCCTGTGGTTTCTATAAATGCTTGGTGTCTTTGTTTGGTTCTCCTTTCAGACTCTCCTACAACAGCTTTCTTTTTTGATCTTCTCTCTTTCTCAACCCTTATCTCCACAACCCTTTCATTCACCTCCTCTTCAAAGTCATAATCCTTTTCCTTCGCATATCTTTTCCCTTTTTAGCAGCATCCGTCTGTTGTGCCCGAGTCTCCTCAGCTCTCTTATTTTCCGACTCGTCCACCCTCTTTATATAATTCAATCTTTCAGGTGGGTACATGTTTTCCCACAGATGGGTGATCTTCCCACTAAAATCATGTCAGATAGCACAACAATCTGCGAAAATACGGATGTTCATCTGCACCAACCTTTTAACCTCCCAATGTTTTGGCACATTAAGAATTAGATCATCAAAGCACCATAGCAATCTGCGAAAATACGGATGTTCATATGCAGAAATCTAGGATACAACAACCACTTATCATTCTTCAGTGCCATCACATTTTCTGCCATACATGCAAATATCAGCCTAGCAATGTTTGCCTTTTCTCCTCTACAGCAAAGCACCATAGCTCTTGCCCAGTCCACATTCAGCCCATCTGATCCACCTTTTCGGTGATCTAAACACATAATAAAGACGTGGGCTATGTATTTCCATTCCTTTGAAACGAAGGACTTCTTGATCTCTTTTCATGTGCCAAAGGCTGGCCCCTCATATCCCATACTCCTAAACGCCACAAACACCTCAGCATCAGTCATAAAAACTTCCTCTCCTGAATCTTCATCTAGTCTTAGGATCCTTGAAACTGTTTAAGCTGTAATAGACACCTCATTCTCCAAAACTTTAGTATTAATCCTCTTTGTGTTTCCTCTCAACTGATTTCCAAAATTCTCTGATGTGAAGATCATAGATGGTAGGGGAATGAGAGATAGCATAGGCAATTGGAGATCTTTGCAACCAACGAATGCAGTCTCTAAAGCTGGCTGCTTTAGGATGTGTATCGTCTAAGATGGTTGTGATGTTGTTTCTCTCATCAAATTTTAGATTTGCCATTTAAACCTGAAAAACAAATGAAATGCATTAGAATTAAAGATTAAATGCTAATATGAAATAGAGATAAGAAAAGAATAAAGAATAAACAAATATCAAATTAATTTCGCTAGCCAAAACTATAGTTTCGTAGAATGAGTTTTAGTTTCGCCAGGCGAAAGTATAGTTATGCTAGCAAGAGCACATTAGATTCGGCAAGACAGTGAAGTAGTTTCGACAAGCCAAAACTATAGTTTCGGCACAGTGAAACTGAAATTTAGTCAGCGAAACTGTTAAGTTCGCTCGGACAGCATAACCTCACAGTTTCGCTAAAACTCATGAACTTTCGTTCAATTTCGCTGGACTATCGGTACTTTCGCAGTAAGAACTGCGAAGGTACCAAAGAGTCTAGATCGAATAAACCCACAATGTTGCAAATTCAACGAGATTAAGTGAATGTTATGAGTTCGACACTCACTTGCGAGTAAGAAACATTGGTCAATCGATAACAAAATAACAGAAAGCCTAGTTTGCACACGGAAGACATGGAACAAACCAAAGAAGTCTAAACTTTTGATTGTGCGAAAATGAGAAAGTAATTTCGCAAAATGAATTAAATAGCAAATAGTTTCGCAGCCAACGAAACTGGAGTTTCACAAGGCGAAGCTGCAATTTCGCCAGGCGAAACTCTGGTCGAAATTGACTTCACACAGAGTGAGAGTACTGAACGAAACTGCAATTTCGCCCTGCGAAACTGTCTACGAAAGTATAATTTCGCTGAACTTTAAAAAATTTTTAGAAAAATTATTTTAATTATTATATTATATTTTATTAAAACCGAGAACTGAATCGATCATGAGATCACATCCTCAGGATATACTTTAGCACAAAGATGAATTTAATTATCGACATCAATGAGATCACATTGATAACAGAATCTAATCATGGTTTTTGAATGAATTTGAAATTCTTAAACATATCAATACTGATTGTTGATATGTTTGTCCACTTAAACCCATGCCCTATCTTTTTCAACAAGCAAAAGATGATTCGTTAAGGTTTAATTAAATGATTTAAAATTCTAGAACCGACAATCATTTGGCAAAAACCCTCACCCAACCTCAGGATTTCTTGAATTTTGTAATGATGAGCAAGGCTTGTGCATTAGTGTGCAAGTAATTATTAACAGAATATTGCATTCTATGATGAATTCATCGTTTAGATGATTTGTCACTACTTAGACCAAAATGGTGAGAGCTCCAGGTCTATACTCTCGTATAACAGAGGACATAAACATTTAATCATGTGCCGATGAGAGCTTCAGGTCAGTACTATCGTACAACAAAGGAGATCATCACTCCAGTTCAGTACTTCCGTACAACAGAGGAGATTAGCACAAATATAAGACACATAAATACACCAAACATGACTCAAAGATATGGCTTATATGATTTGTGTCATGGTGTGTGAAAGATCAATTCTCAATCCATTTTTTGTCGGGACTCAGTGTTTGTGCAGGCTAAAATGATTGCATAAATCTAGACGTCCTTAAGCCTATATTTTAATTTAAATCATTATGTTGTTGTCTACTTTATTCTTCAGGCTGCGTCTACCAGGCATGTCATTAAGGAATCTGTTTGTTTTTCTATTCTTTGAAATTTAAAATAGGATGTAAATTAAATAACAACATCAGTTACTAACATTTCTCATTTTAAACACCAGTCATGCACAAACAAGCATATCGAGAAGATATACAATCATTTCCCGTCATCTCGACATAAGTTCTCAAATCTCTTACATATTTAATTACTTACTCACCCCCTAAATTTCTACATCTAAGAAAGATATGGAAATTTATTATTTTATTATTATTATTATTATTATTACTATTATTTTATTTAAGAAAACAATAAGTTTAAAGAAGAAGAGTTTTAAAAAGATATTAGACCTAACATAGAGATCAATTTATAAAAGCGAGGTTTATCAAATGTTTTGTGAAAAGATCTGCCTTTAGATTTTTTGTGTCAATGGGAATAATATCAATAAAACCCTTTTCCTAAGATTCACGGATTGCATTAATACGTGTTTCAATGTGCTTGGTTCGAGAATGATGAATAGGATTCATAGCGATCCCAATGGCTGCTTCGTTGTCACAAAACAATGGTCTATGGAGAAAGTTGATTCCATAGTCAATCATCTGGTGTTGTATCCAAAGAACTTGGGAACAATAACTTGAGGCAACAATGTATTCTACTTCTCTTGTAGAGAGGGAAACAATGGTTTGTTTCTTGCTTTGCCATGAATCCTGACAATTGCCCAGATATTGACATCCTCCAGTGACCGATTTTCTGTTTAACCTATAACCATTAGAATCACTATGAGAGTAAGCATGTAAATCAACGTTTCCACCATAGGGATACCAAACACCTAAACGAGAAGAGCCTTTAAGATAACAAAAAATTCTTTTTACGGCCTTTTCATCAGACTCTTTCGAGGCGGATTGATATCGAGCACAATATCCTACAACAAATGTGATGTCGGGACGACTTGCTATAAGATACATAAGTGAACTGATCATAGATCTATAGAGATGATGATCAACATTTTTCCCGTTTTCGTCAGGAGTGAGACACGTTTGAGCAGTAAAAGGAGTCATTTTGGGAGAAGCTTTATCCATCTTGAATTTCTTCAAAATCTCTTGAACATACTTTTCCTGATGAATGAGAATACCCTCAGGCTTTTGTTCTACTTGTAACCCAAGGAAAAAGCACATCTCCCCCATCATGCTCATTTCAAAGCGACTACGCATCACCTCCTTGAACTCCCGACAAAATTGCGAATTGGTGGAGCCAAAAATAATATCATCAACATAAACTTGGACAAACAACATTTCACCATTCACTTCCCTCTTGAATAGAGTCATATCATTGGTGCCACAAGAGAATCCATTGCTTAAGACATACTATGTTAGGGTCTCATACCAGATTCGAGGTGCTTGATGAAGACCATAAAGAGACTTGTCAAGCTTATAAACTTTGTCGGGGAAATCGGGATCCTCAAAAGCTGGTGGTTGACACACATATATCTCTTCATCAATGTCTCCATAAAGGAAAGCACATTTGACATCCATCTGATAGAACTTGAACTGTTTATGAGCAACATGAGCTAGAAAAATTCTTATGGATTCAAGATAGGCGACGGGAGCAAAAACTTCAGTATAGTCAATCCCTTCTTCATGAGCGAATCCTTGCACAACCAATCTTGATTTTTTTCGCACCACAATGCCACGATCATCGGGTTTGTTCTTGAAAACCCATTTCGTGCCAATTGGGCATTTGCTTAGTGAAGGTCAACCGGAGTCAACACTTTGAGTTTTCTGAATTGTTGGAGCACTAAGTGCATCGATTCGACCTAACAAGGGTCGTGCAAAGCTGCATGAACATTTTTAGGATCAATTTATGAAATAAACAAGAGAAGAGACAAATGTTAATCAAACCATATTGACTCCACGTCCGTACTCCATCGGAGATAGATCAAATGATGTTATCATGAGGATGATCTTTCAATGTTTTGAAATTAGTGGGTAAAGGCAAGTGGTTTGGAGATGGTTGGCTGATTGATTATGGATGGGTAGAAGAGGGTGAGAGAGATGGTACATGTTGTGGTGAGGTAGATGTTGGTGATAAAGGAAGGGATGTGGACACAGGTGGAGGTGGAAGATCAAATCATGATGAAGATGATGCAATACCAACTGATGTGGCATCATTTGCTGAAGAGGTGGAATGATCTTGAGAAATGATAGGTAATGGAGTTGTTGAAATGATATTTGTTTGAACATTTGAGATGGACGCATCATCATCGAAAACAGGAAGATTAAAAGAGCTAAACACAGTATCGGAGTCAAAGAACCATGCTGGTTTAGATCGAACATCGGACGAGTTAGACTCCTACCAATCAACATAGAACGGCTCTTGAACAATATGTGTTCTCTTGTTATATACCCGATAAGTCTTTTGAGAAGAGTAATAACCGACGAACTAACACTCATTAGACACGACACCGGATTTCGTCTTCAGTGATTGAGTATTCAATAGAGTGCAGGAGGAACCAAATGGTTGAAAGAAGTCAATTAAAGGCTTCCATTTATGAAAAAGTTCATATGGAGTCATCATTTTGTCCTTGAGTGTAGAGATTAATGAAGAGGCTGATGCAACCTAAACATCTTAAGTCTATCCTGCATGCTACACAAGTGCATTGAAGAAGAATGCTTAGGAAGTTTCACACATGCAACAAAAAATACTCTAAGTGTAAAATCTTCCGAAGCCAAGACCAATATCTTCTGAAGCCAAATATGAAGTCTTCTGAAGCCTCAGAGACAAAGTCTTCCGAAGCTTCAACTATGAAGATAGATTTCTTCTGAAGACTTTTAGTAACATGCTTTATATGATGTACGGTTCCATAAAGGTGGACACCTTTCCGCTGCATCTCTGCAAGTCACCAACTTACATGAGTTGGTGAAAAG
>BJCM01068200.1:0-42664 GCA_018326385.1 Flaveria bidentis
TACAAACGTGTAAGACATTAAAGACATATTACATTAAGTTCAGAAACTAGGGACACATGTACCTACAAAAGCTTTATATCTAAGAACTTGAAACACAAAACGAAAATACTAAAAAGAAAAAAATTTGGGTTTTTATTTAAGAGGAAAGGTAAATTGAGTGAAATAATTACGAAAGAAACAAACTTGATTATGGGTTTTGAAACTTATGAGAAAAATGCAGCCACTTTCAATATTCGAGTTCAAAGATCCACACTTGGTTTCATAAGAATTGATTGAGAATCACTTAGACATGATTTTGCAAGATTGTTTGATTAACGTGATAATTATGAAATAAACTTTTAAGACTCGTTCGTTCACACAATTACCAACTTTCACTCTTCTGTCATGTGCTGCAAACAATTCACATACATGACAAACTACTCATGATGCAAGGAAACTGAATGTGAATGAAAGCACACAAATACTTAAACATATAAAAATCATTTAACTTTAAACAAATGTACAATTATATTCTTGTGTCAAGAAAACATAACCCAAAAACATCAATTCAAACTAAACCTAATGCTTCACTTACAAGAACTCCCTTCCTAAAAATGATTACGAATATGATTAGCCGCTCATTGGCATGATTGGATCTTCAATTCTTGATTGGATGTTCTGAATGCGTGATTTGGGTGAAACCATGGTGAAAAGAACTCCCAAAAATGCCTTGAAAACCTCTAAGATTCGTGTGGAAAAAGTCTCTTTTGAAACCCTAATGATTGGGGTTAAATAGGGAAGGAAATCCACAAAATTCGGAGGTTGTTAGGGTGACCGGCGTATCTTTTGTGTAATTGCACATCCAGTCCTTCTACTTGCTCCAATAATTCCATAATGCTCCCAAATTATGTACTTTTATAGTTTAGCACCTACTCACATTAACACACTCAAAGTACACATGTTCGACGCCAATATTCGTGTAAAATAAAGCAATTAAATATTATAAGTATCGAATAAAAACCCTCCGATCATATCACCACACTAGTTCTTTGATTGACCACAAGCAAAGCATTCTTGTAACATTTTAACAATAATCAATCAAAAAAATTAAAATCCCTCTTGCAATATGGAAGTTAAGGTCCCAAAACATACCTAGTTTCAAGGTTTACATCATTCAAGATTGATAACCCAACAAGGATGTTTGATTTCTAGCTTTAAACCTAGAATTACCCAATCAAGTAAACTTGCTTCAATTTTCTAACACACATGCATTCACACCTTCTCACAATCAATATCTCCTCTCGGATTGTTTTCTGGACTAGTGATAATAGACTTGTATGTTTGAAACACTCAAAACTAATAATGTACATTATTTCATAGGCTCGTATGCAAATCACATCTCTATCAACAACACGAAACAATGCACAAATCAAGAGGGCTTTTATGGGATGTAATATTAGGCTAAGGTTAAAAGTGAGTGAAAGGGATTTAAAGTGACTAAAGTGCATGAAATCCAATATCAGGAGGCTAAATTCATGAACTACATAACATCACTCATATTGTTTTGACCCGAATACACTATAATAATTCACTCTATTTTTGGCGCTTTATATATTTGTCATTTTGACCTTATATATAGCTATTTTTTCTTTTTCTCTTTTTTTCTTTTCACACATGTCAGCGATTGGTGATGTTGTGCATTATTAACGCACTTAAAGAACACGTAAAAAGAGAATTTAGACACTGACTAAACTTGATTTCACTGCACGGGTTTAAAAGAAAAGGCTAAGGGCTTTATTGGTTTGACAATACGGGTTCATGCAAACGAAAAGTTTGGGGCTCAAAAGGGCTTCTAATGGAAATAAGCTAAGTTTGAAAATCAAATGAAAAGGCTTAAAAAAGGCTTATCCTAATGCCTCCATCATGTTTGTGCACCGTAATGGTTCAAGATCTTAACATGTATAAGATACACGGGTTCTAAAATAAGTGCACATAATAGTAATCACTCAGGAAAAGAAAAGAGCAATTAGATATGATATGGATAATGCTCAAATAAGCTCAAGTCCTCATGAAAACGGTTGGATAGGCTAAGGATGTGAAGCGTGCATATTATCCACCTTCTAGCTTGTTATACTTAACTAGGAAATCCTATTTCATTTTATGATTGTTGAGAAAGCTTTCCTGTAACTTTCAACTAACCATGTCAAAGGACCACTATATATGCACAAGCAATTGGTAATTAATGATTTACACTGAAAAATTGTGTTTAATGCACAATTAAACTCACTTGAGGCTAATTTTAAAAATCATTGAATTTTCCCCAAAGTTTTCAACTTTTACTAAAAGTTTTTATGTTTCACGCCTTCCCCTCATCCTCACAATTAAGGTACATTGTCCTCAATGTATGTTTTGCAATAGTATTAAGAACTATTAGGATGAGGTTCCCGAATCACTTCAACAAACAATCCCAAAGAATGAGTTCTTATGTCCTACATAAAAGCAATTACTAAAACTACTAATAATTAAATAAATAAAATCATAATAATAATCAACCACCAATAAACAAAACAAATAAGTTAATGAACGTATACATGAACTTGATCATAGATGATTAGAAAATGCTTCAACACTGTTTTCTGGTAGTTGTGGGAAAAGCTGCCCAAATATCCTCAAATGTGCTTCTAAACACCCATGTGTTTCCTACACTTGAGTGTTTGTATCTAGTGGTTGAAACTAGCAAAACAAACCTAAAAACAAATAACAACTATACTAAAACTAAATACTCACTTTCGTAGGAATCATGGTTGCATTTAACATATGCAACAAGCCTTTTAAGCCACTCGGTAGGTCCAAGTGGACAAGTGAAGTCTTGTGAGGATTTCTAGTGAACATGCCCATAAAGTTCTTTGAGTTGCCTCCCGTAAGCGCTACGTTTTAGGTCTTCAGCCAGACCATACCTGTCACCACTAAGATGGTCTTATTGAGTGTACTAAGATGGTCTTATTGAGTGTTTTTCTCCGTAATGCTCTTCAAATATCTGCTTCTCATGACTTGATTGATCGTCTTGTTCACTCTAAAATTGACCAAAAATCTTTCCTCTGTCCCTTAAGTTCACCTGATCTGGTGTTTTACCCATCTTTATCTTTCATCTCGGATTATCCTTCCTCATTACTTCCACCTTGGCATTCTCCTCCTTTTGAACATCCTTGACCTCAACACTATAAGTATCAAAACCAATATTATTGGTGATGTCCTCGTTTACATATGAAATGTAAGGGGGAACATACCCGTTGGTAGCATCTGTTATATAACAATCATCATTAACAGCATAGGTAATTGACTTTGATAACACATTAAAAGATAACTTACGATTTTTGAAAGTCATGTCGATTACTCCATCTTGGTAGTTGATTTGCATATTGGCTGTTGCCAAAAATGGTCGACCCAAAATTACCTTTGATTGCTCGTTCGTCCTAACTAGTGCATAATTAAGCACTATAAAGTTCATCACGTAATAAAACTCTCCTAGCTTGATTATCACATCCTTAACCATCCCCTAGGGGTGTTTCCATGTTTAATCAATGAGAACCACCATGTTACCGGTTTTATGTAGTGGACCAAAATCATATTGGTCATACAAACTCCCGGGAAGGATGTTCATGTCGGCTCCATAATCTAAAAGTGCCCATTTGATTTTAAATTTTCCATCTCAAATGGGAATGAATAGTGCTTCTAGGTCATTTTCTTCTACTTTATCACCTTTCTTTTCGTTACCTACAACTACTTGAGAAAGAGAAGTAAAATCATCATCAACACATTTAGAGTTAGGAAGAAAACTAATTGATTTTATATGCACATTTTTATTTGACTTGAATGCTTGATATTGTGGGTTGACTTGGGTGATACTTGGTACTTCCAAGGAAACAATCAATATCAGGTGTGTCAACAAAATTACAATCAAGGAAACTACCAACAAGGTTACAACCAAAATCGGTATCAATATAATGGCCAATACAATCAAGGTGGATACCAACAGAAGAATTATCAGCAACAAGGCCAAAATCAACATATTGGATCCTCAAGTGATAATTCCATGAACTCTCAATTTAAAACTATTATGGAAGTTCTTAAAGAGATGAAAATGAAATAATGAGATAAAAGACAAATCAATAGTAGCATTAACTAAACAAGTGGGGCAATTAGCGGAAGAATCGTCTAGAAGAGATGCAGGAAAATGAACTATGGACCGCTTTTACTACCGGGTGTTTAGCTCTTCGACTCTTTTGAGCTTGTTTCTTGGAATTCACAGCCAACCTTTCGTAAATATCCCAATCCACATCCTCATGGTTCCGTGCAAATGATCCTCTACTTGTTGCTTGCTCGTCTCTAGCATCATCAGCTGATAAGCCTTCATAGAATTCTGATATGAGCTCCCATTTTTCAATTCCATGGTGTTGGCACGTTCTCAATAGTTCCTTGAATCTCGTGAATGCTTTGTAGAAGGTTTCTCCTGATTTTTGTTAGAAAGTTCAAATGGATTTGTGAGCATCACTTGTCTTTTGTTGAGTATAATATTCTTTCAAAAATTGTTCTTGCATTTGTTGCCAATTGTAAATGCTTGCTAAAGGTAATGCCAAGAACCATTGGTTTGCTCGGTCTTTGAAGGTAAATTGGAAGATAACTAATTTAATCTCATCTTGAGAAAAACCTTGACCACCACCTATTGTTGTACACACTACTTCAAATAAGGTTCCTCGAAACTAATTTAAATAAGGTTCCTCGGTAGCTCTTCCATGAAAACTAGGGAGGTATTGTAGTGCATGAGGTCTCACCTCGAACTGCCTTCCTCTTGCAAGAGGTTGTACGATTAGAGAAGCATTCATAGCAATGGCAGGACATAAGTGACTATCTACGCCTTGAACAGGAAATTATTGGCAACCTTGATTACCAGGAACACTATTGAAGGGTGGAATGCCTCCATAGTTATAGTTTGGTGGTGGTGGTCCATTCCCTGCTCCTTGGCCAATATTTTCGTATGGAGATGAACTCCATAGCCCGGACCTCATGCTCCTCTTGGAATATCATATCCTCTTTCAGCGTAAAATCCATCCTTCTCATTTAATCCCCTATCCCAATCATCTACTCTATCACCTTGGTAGTTATCATGATAGGATTCTTCATTCTCAACAAAAGGTTTAACCTGATCGATCGGATTAGGATGTTTTGGTTGAGGAAATTTAGGGTGGTTTAGGCCTTCTGGTTGGTTAGGCTTGGGATTACATGGATGAAAATTTTGAAATTGTGGTAGTTGTTGTTGATGTAGACGGGGTGGTGGAGGCGGTTGTTCACCTTAGTTGTTTTCAGGATTAAGATTATCCATCGTTTGTGGTGGATGACTTTAAGGTGTTTTAAACAATCTTTAAAGAATATGATGTGCTCTTGTAGAACCTGTTTCTTCTTTAGAATGAGTATTACCATTTTTGCTCTTTGATTTGCTCAGTTTTTCCTTGCTGCTTTTTCCACTTTTGGATCGAATATAAGAGGTGATTCTCTTCCAAAGTGTCTTGTATGCATAACCTGTCTCTGCACACAATGAGAAAACCAAGAGTAGTACTAAACGAATAAAAATGAAACTAAGATAAACTACCTATAACTAGTATGGGTAAGTAAGGTCGTCTTCACAGGGAATTGGTGGAAAGTGTAAAGCTTTATATCTAAGAACTTGAAACACAAAACGAAAATACTAAAAAGAAAACATTTTTGGGTTTTTATTTAAGTGGAAAGGTAAATTGAATGAAAATAATTAGGAAAGCAACAAACTTGATAATGGGTTTTGAAACTTATGAGAAAAAGGCAACCACTTCTAATATTCAAGTTCAAAGATTCATACTTGGTTTCATTAGAATTGATTGGGAATCACATAGACATGATTTTCAAGATCGTTTGATTAAAGTGATAATTGTGAAACAAACTTTTAAGATTCGCTTGTTCACACAATTACCAACTCATTTATGACAAGAACTCACATACATGAAAAACTACTCATAATAATAAGGAAGCCGAATGCGAATGAAAGCACACAAATACTTAAACATAGACAAATCTTTTAACTATAAACAAACGTACAATTATATTCTTGTGTCAAGAGAACATAACCCAAAAAACATCAATTCAAACTAAACCTGGTGCTTCACTTACAAGAACTCTCCTCCCGTAAGTGATTATGAATGTGATTAGCCGCTCATTGGCATGATTAGATCTTCAATGCTTGATTGGATGTTCTAAATGCTTGATTCGGGTGAAACCATGGTGAAAAGAACTCCCAAAAACGTCTTCAAACCTCTTAAATTCATGTGGAAAATGAAATCCACAAAATCCAGATGTTGTTAGGGTGATCGGCGTATCATACGGTGACCCCGACGTAACATACTCCGGTCATGAAGTTGTACGGTGCTCGTTCGCTGGATTTTGTTCAGGATACGCTGGCTAATACGCTGACCAACGTATGATATGGTGCCTGATATTATGGTCAGAGTATGATACGGTGGTGGATAATGTGGTACTTGATTGACTTGATTTAACTCCATCTTTGGTGTAATTGCACATCCAGTCCTTTCACTTGCTCCAATACTTCCATAAAGCTCCCAAATTATGTACTTTTGTCGTCTAGCACTTGCACACATTAACACACTCAAAGTACGCATGTTTGACACCGATATTCATGTAAAATAAAGCAATTAAACATTATAAGTATCGAATAAACACCATCCAATCAGTGGCTAAAGGTTTTCTCTAACAACATGGCAAAGATTATTTTGACACCTTTAGTTATGTCACTAAACCGGTTACCATTCACATCATTCTCTCCATCGCCCTCTCCAACAAGTGGGCTCCTCGCCAACTTGATGTCAATAATGCTTTCCTCCAAGGCACGTTACATGAATAAGTTTTTATGACCCAACCGCCGGGTTATATCAATCCTGAATATCTGAATCATCTATGTAAAATTAAAAAGTCTCTTTATGGACTCAAATAAGCACCTCGTGCATGGTACATTGAGCTTACTACATTTCTCCTTGAATTTTGTTTCACCAAATCAGTCGCTGATGCATCACTTTTTATCTATAAACATAGTGGTATAACTTGCTTCTTTATGGTGTATGTTGATGACATTCTCCTCACGCGTAATGACTCCTCAATCCTTAATCATTTTGTCCAAACTCTTGCTAACCGTTTCTCACTTAAAGATATTGGTCCTCTCCATCACTTTTTAGGCATTAAGGTTATACCCACCAACTCGGGGCTTTTTTGTCTTAACATCGTCATATATAAGATCTTCTCCAACTTTCATATGGATGGTGCAAAAAAAGTCACTACCCCTCTCAACACATTAGTTGTTCTCTAACCTATTGATGGCACTCCCTCAGTCGACTCGACCCCTTATAAAAAAACCTATGGGATCTCTACAATATCTTGCTTTTACTAGACCAGATATTTCATTTGTTGTCAACAAATTATCCCAGTTTATGCATTCCCCCTCCCTAAGATTGGCAATCTTTGAAAAGATTACTTCAGTATCTAAAAGGGAGAATTCATCATGGTCTTTTCCTACAAAACAACATTGGTCTTCATCTTAAGGCCTTTTCTTACTCGTTTTGGGGTGGGGTTTCAACTGTTGGTCGGTCTATTACTGCCTATCTTCTATACTTAGGCAACAACATCATCTCATGGCATTCAACAAAACAAAAGTCTGCTTCCCGCACCTCAACAGAGGGTGAATATAAAATGCTTGCCAATGTAGTTGCAAAGGTCTCTTAGGTTCGGAACCTCCTTCATGAACTTGGTATCTCCACAACTCAACCCCCAACGATTTATTGTGACAACACAGGTGCAAACTATGTGTGTGCTAATACGGTCTATCACTCGCGCATGAAACACGTTGATTTAGATTATCATTTTGTGCAAGAAAATGTTACAAATAGACCCTTGTGTGTTCTTCATATCAACTCCTCAAACCAAATTGCTGATTCTCTAACCAAACCACTAACTCATCTACCTTTCCTTCATTTACGCTCTAAGATCGGAGTCTCTAATGGATCCTCCATCTTGCAGGGGCGTATTACGGATCACCCAAATGGTTGATCTACTATTTGAAATTTGATAATATTTGATTTAAGTTTGGACAATATCAAATTAGTATATATCATGTTTATCTCCATAATTTATGTATGTTCATATGTTGTATTTGGCTATTAATAATCGTGTTTCTTCTTTGCAATGAATTGTAATTACAATATACCATAATTGAATAGGTACGCACACTAGTCAAATAAGATTTTTCATAATAATGGTTACTCTTCGCTCATCTCTAGTAGAAGTGGTCATTGTATATACAAGCAACCAGTGATGATTCCTGAATAATCACACTACCTTTTGAACCATCAATATTAATCCAAACAGGTTATGACCCTTGATTTGAACCAATGCAGTGGTCACTTCTAGCCTAGTATGCTTTAAGGAATGACACTCCTTCATCATATGCATCACACACTTTTTCACTATCAAAACAATTAGTCCGGTGCGTTTCTATCATTTTTTATCAACCCTTAGAAAAACAAAAAAAGTTTAAGTTGATTGCAAAGGTTTATATTTTATAAATGTTAAATATATATCATACATATTAATAATTTATTTAAATTCCATTTATTGTTTTGATTTTCCAATAATTAATTACTATTCACATAAGTTCTCAAATTTTGTTTTATTTGGTTAGTACAATCAAATTCCATTTATTGTTTTGATTTTCCAATAATTGATTACTATTCACATAAGTTCTCAAATTTTGTTTTATTTGTTTATTACACTCACAATTAAATAAAACAGATTTAACCCCTACAAGAAAATAAAAGTTTACATAAATATAAACATAGAACTTACCCACCACTTCTAAACTTTGGTTTTGATTTGATCAAAAAATAAGGGTTCTATGTTTGATACACCATTGATATGACAACAAAGCTGCAAACGGTCGTTAACGGGCTGTAAACAGTCGTTTACAGCTCTGTAAACGACAGTTTACTTTCTCAGTCACTTTTCCAGATTTTTGACTCTTTCAAATTTGTTTTTTTTTTTGTTGCTTTTGGAATATTGATGAAAGCACCAAACAATTGTTTTTTGAATAATTATTTTCATTTATACCAGATGCACTCACCAGAATTCACCACATCCACCGTACTTCTTTTTCTTCATGTTTTACCAACACATTCACCTTCATCACACACATTCACCTTCATCTCATTTAATCATCATCTTATTATTTATCTTCTTAAAATAAATATTAGTTTGTTATTATTATGATAAAATTTAGTTTAATGTATATTTTATTTCGTTATTGATTGTAATTATTTCTGGTAATGGCTTCAAGCTTGCGTCAAGATACAGTGGTGGTTCGTGCTTCAAATCATCATTAGTTTCAGTTTCATTGAGGATCAGATGAATATAAAAGGCTTCAAAAGCTTTTAGATAAAGAATTTGAGCTTTCACATTCGATATCTTGGAGCTTGTTACGGGACGTCAGGGAATTTGCTCGTGCTCGTAACATGATGAACAAGTCGTGGATAAGATTTTTTGTCATTAGTGGCCCATAATATAAGGAGCTTTATTTGGAGTTTTTCTCCACGTTTATTTTTGACTCAAACAACCATAACTATAGGTATACTAATCTATTTGGATTATATATATTAATGTCATTGAACTTATTTTTTAACAGTGATAACGATGCTATCAATTTCATGTTCGGGGGTGTGTCACGTAATTATTTTGTGGCCCAGTTTGGTGTTTTGATGGATTTATATACAGTTCAAGAGACCCATCAATCTGATTTTTTGAACGGTCTTACGCAAATTTTGGCAAGAACTTAGTGATGGTCAATATGTGCCTAATAACAAAACGAAAGCTACAAGAATGAACGATCCGTTATATAGATATCTTCATCGTGTTATTGGGCGTATTATAGTTGGACGTATTATAGTTGGACGTAGGATGATCGGTGATGGGATAACTCAAAAGGATTTATTTTTTTATTTTGTTTGATTAAAAGGAGCCCTCGTAACCTGACATATATGCTTGCTGATTAATTTACTACTTGCGTGGGTATATATAAAAACTGACATATTTGTGGCGGTACATATGTTGCTCGACTCACTGAGTCTTTACACATTCTCACTCCTGAAAACGTGGCAAGGTTAAACATGCCGGTTCTTATGTCTGGATTTGTTGATCGTGAACATATTATATGGATGGACATGATTGTAGATTATCCACAAGTTAGATGGAGGTTTAAACATAATAATCAAATGTGGGTACATTCATATCAAGACCGTCATGAAGACCTGTATTAATAGATATATATTTTAAAATGTAATTTTTTTAGTTATGTAAAATTATAATTTAGTTTTTATTTGTATATGAAACAAATATATATTAAAAAATTAAAAAAAATTAAACGAGGCCAATAATTGTAGACAAGAAAATATGGAAATAATTATAGACAATAATTGTTAATTGTTTATGGCAGATTGAAGATAAGAAAATAATGGTTGATTTGATATAAAGTAATTGCGAATATGTCTATAAAATCACAATTCATAATTCAAAATTATTCACATTTATTCATCCACAATTCTTTCCTAATTAAACTCTATAATGTCTCAATTTTATAACGATTGGATGTACCAAACAAGAGAGAAGTTAATGGATTAGATGCAAAACACTACACGCACCCTTGGATAGGTTAATTTCCCACAATGAATGAAGAAGACTGTATAGAACTTCGTCAAGAAGGCATTTTATATGTGATCATGGTGGTGTGTACAAGTCAACATCAGATTCAATCACAAATTCAAGCACAAAGAAGACAGGATGTCCATTTCAACTTATAGCAAAAAATCATGAAGAAGATAGAGGTTGGAAAATACATGTTGTGTATGACGAACATAACCACGAACCTTTTAAATTTTTGGAGGATCATGCTTATGCAAAAACATTGTCTAAAGAGGAGTATGCACCGGTAGAAGATCTTACAAGAAGAAATATGCAGCCATATGATATTTTTATGACTTTAAAATAAAATAATAATAATAATAATATATCTATAATTGAAACCATGTATTATGCATGGATAAGGATACGAAAGTTGGATAAAATTGGAAGCATCCCAATGCAAGCATTTCTCCAATCTTTGCAGATGGGTGGATACATCTATGATTTTACTACAGATGATGACTCAAATAAATTAAATAATTTGTTGTTTGTCAATCCCACTTTATTAAAAATAGGGTGTGTTTCCGCAGGTGGTTACTTTTAGATGTCACATATAAGACGAACAAGTATCGCCTCCCCTTTCTTCAAATTGTTGGCTTAACTTCAACAAACAAGACGTTTTGTATTGCTTTCGCGTTCATACAAAATAAGAAAAAAAGAACTTTGAGTGGGCTTTAAATTGTTTAAAAAAACACTGGATGGCTATATGTTACCACATTTCATAATCATAGATAGAGAGTTAGCTCTAATGGATGCATGCCAAGTAATTTTTCCAGAAGCACCCCGATCGCTTTGTAGATTTCATATATAAGAGAACATAAACTGAGTGGTATAAATTTATATATTACTGGAGAAATCTGCTTCAATCTCCAACAATTAAGGCTTACTATGAAAATCAAATGCGATTGCAGACAAAGTTGATGAACAAGCATCGAAGTATTTTCCTGATCTATTTAATTTATTGCTTTATTTTATATATTTAAACTAACATATTTGATTTAACTTTGCTGATGTATTTAATTATTTGGATGTCAAATTATTGTAAAATTATAAGATGTTTGTGTCTTTATGAATTTATCAATATCTAAATATTGGAGAATGAACAACAAAAAAAGTAAAGAGCCAACATGATTTGTTAAGAAAACATTTAAATTCTGACAAGTCTAGTTCAAATAAACTTATAGGAATTTTAAATAATATAGTACGTTTACAGAAACAATAATAAAGGCAATCGAGGAAAGTCAGATTAAAATAAAACATCAACACAATAATAATTTATTTGTTTTATTGATATATAATGTTTCTCATGAAGCTCTAGATTTATTAGTTGGGTAGTTGAGGAGAGTCAATAAAATTCAAAACCAATCACAAAGTTGTGGGTGCCATATTCGTAGTAGTTGCGGTTTACCATGTGCTTGTAAAATTCTCATAGTATTTAAATGCAGACAAACTTATTCCACTACAATCGATAGATATATTTTAGAAGAGGCTTGAGTTTTTATCGGTATCGTTAAACCAAGTTGAAGAAGATATTCAATGTGATGATAAACTTGAGAGGTTCAAAGAAGCTTACCTTAAACAAAAAAAACCCCACGATGAAAAGGAATTGGTTAGAAAGGATAAAATGCATAAGTGATCCTATCAGCATAAATCTTAACAAACCTTTAATGCAAAAAATACTCATGGAAGGCAAACACTCAAATCTCAAAACCAAAACAAACCAGACTTTTCACCTGCTGAACCTATCTGAAGTCATAGCTACACGTTAGATGATTTTGTTAGTTATGATTTTATGGGGTTGAGCCCCCGAGACGTAGCTCATACGTAGATAACACAACTCAATCGTCTCCATATCATAATTATTTACTAATACAGACCCCAAAAATTTTCCATCCATATATAACACATATAGAGAACGTAAACAGTGATAGTACCTATGGGTTTCATTTAGTTTTTTTTTCTTTGGGATTCGGTGAAGACTATTGGCTAAACATGAGGTATGAGCTTTTAAACAAGTTACATAAAAATTCTAATTTCAATAGATTTTTTTCTCTAGCTCATATGATACCAGAAGGAAGATGGTCGAGGAGATCAGTAGCTAGAAAGCTCCTTTGGGGAGCAAGGTAGCAAAAAGTATATTACAAAGTACATCATTACTAAGTCGACTACAGCAGTCTCATGAGCATGTAACTACACCCCCAAGCTTCAAGAGGAACCAAGGAGAAGAATACTCTATAGTAGCAGCAGCAGCGGCCGAGCATCAGTCATCAAGTGAATCAGTAGATGCCCGCGCACGTGAGCAACAATCACTCCATTGCAGCAAGACAAAATTAACATATGTCACATGGTAGATCATATCCAAGACATAAGGTACCTTATCATAGCTACAACCAGGTACGACTCCTAATCAACACCGGATGATAATGCATTACACAAGAATATTGATCGCCAATAGATTTAATGTGGTTCTTCAATGCTTATCTCCCACTGAAAGCCCGACTTATTCTCCGCTATGTACGGGTCTTCATAAACTCATGTACCATCAATTCATTACTATTGCACATGTGTGTGGATGCCACTACGTCTCTTTATGCTTAGATAGTGAATATTCATTGTCTTTCACAACACCGTTATGGAATTTTCACAAAAGTAATAAAGCAGCCGCCTGAGAAAGAATGTATGAGGAGAGACTTCAAAGATATAATCATATATACTTCAAAATAAAATTATTAATCATTTCAATATAGATTAGATTAGTATTATTTGTAATTTTTAGTATTCATATTATAAAATTCTAAATTCATTTATTTATTTTGATTTCTAATATAAACCTAATATTTTAAATTATATAGTTATATACATATATAAATTATTTTAAATTATATTAAAAAATATGAACTATATAAGTTTTATTGTTATTTCTAAGTATTCATAGTATAAAGTTCAAAAATTATGAAAACTATATAAATTATATGAACTATATAAACTTCAAATATTCTAAACTTATATATAATTTTTATCTTAAAATTATATAAACCTAATTTAATATATATATAATTAACAATATATAAAATTAAACACTAAATACAAAAGTTTTAAAGTTATATATTTGTTTTATCTTAAATTTTATCTTAATTTTATATAAATTAATATAATATAAACTATATACATAAAAGCTTAACATATATAAAATTAAACCCTAAATACATGTACATACAAATCAATTTTTGTGTAATATAACTATAAATAGAAAAAGAATAAACACTCATTTATTTTGTATTAAATGGTCGTTTGTCTAACTGCAAACTGTTGTTTACTTACGTGCAAACTGCCGTTTACTTTTCTGCAAACGACCGTTTACATGATGACGAACGGTCATTTGTCGTGTCCGGTGTAAAACGCTCTATTGGTGATGTGTGAAACATTAACCCCAAATTAAAAAAAAAGGAAAGAAAACTGGTCAAACTGACATTTCAGGAAAATACAGGGACATGTTATGAAAATAAAAAACGCAGTGAAATGTGATGGTCGAAAGGCATCATAATCACTTCTCAAGAATCACGCCTTCCCATTGCGATTTGTTCTTCTTCACCATCCACCAACAAAACACCCCCACGCGTCTCCTTCTCTCTAACCCTATCCCCCTTTTACGGTCTAAATTCTATCTAAATTCGATTCTACTCTCATCCTTAGATCAAGAAACACACAACCATTCTTCTGTTCAACTTGTATCTTCTTGTAATCTGAATTCCCAACTCTTACTCCCCGTTTCTAGGGTTTTTATCATCTGGGTTCGCTTAATTTCAGTCGAAATAGGGTTCAAGATGAAAGGGGGTAGTTGGTGTTGGTGATTTTGTGTTATCTTAGCTCAATTGGGGATTTGTGTGGAAGAATTGAGTTGCAAGTCAGGTATCATTTCAATCCACCCAATTTGTTGTTTCTAGATTGTAGTTAAATTCAAGTTACTTTGTGGGTTTGCGTTTATGTGTTTTGATGTTTTGATTGGGTGTGATTTTGGTTGGTATGAAGTTTGGTTCTTGGTGGGAAGATGGGTGTGGTGGATTAGACAATGTTTGTGATAATTTGGTGATGGAGGTTTCAAACATATGACATTTTTGAATTCAAGTATAGTAATTTAACAAATACTATATGTTCCAAAGCAGAGGAGTACATTGGTTGTTGGAAGAATCCATATTTTGAGGAAATTAGCATTGAGTATGTATGTTCGGCTTGTCGTTTTGTGGAAGATAGGGTGAACCTGAAGCAGCTCGGGGAACATCTACTTGTTGCACTAGTTATAAGCAAGAAAACTGAAAGCAGCTTGTTTGGAATTGCGTTTGGACTCAAAAGATTTGAGCTCATGTTATGGAAAGCAATAATATAATATTTTTTTAAGGAGTAGGTTATGTAATCGCTTCCCATGTGATGCAAATTTTATGGTTATAGGCATGTATGTATGGAATTGTGCAACAACTCGTAAGAATCAATCTAAACGAGGTGCATTTGTGTGTGTTATATTAAGAATAAGCATATACAAAATCGACCGGTCAGATTTTCAAAGGAGTGAAACTGGGATTGAAAATCCGAATCTTTCTGTGCTGAAACCTAAAGAAGTGTGTTTAGGGAAGTTCAGTGATGATTAACTAAGCAAAACTAGGGTCAATGCTTTGTACTTAATACATATGAACTTATTAGAACTGTAACATGAATCCTTTTGAGCCCTTTAATTGGTTAGCAGCATGTTACTAGTGTACCACTAATGTATTAACGTATTACTAGACAGTTAAGTAATTTGTCATTTACTCATAAAAATAGACTGTCGACAATAAGCATACAACAATTACTGTTAAGTCAACTGTGGAAGCTCTTTCTGCTTTATAGTATAATCTTTTAAGTGAGCTGTGAAGTACTGGAGTTAACTCTTAAAAACCTTAGAATACATGATTAATCTGCTTTGAGTATATTACAAGAATTAAGGCTGTTGATAATTGTTTTTTGTGTTGTCAGGACCCAGGAAACATGATGAGTATAAAGGATTGGGTTTTATCTCAGTTGGTTTCAAACTCATTAGCCTCAGCAAGACCATTATCTGGCAATGACAGTTTCCTTGAAGGTGAACATTCTGCTAATGCGTGGTATAATATAATACATGACTCGTGTTCACTTATTCTATGATATTTTGGATAAATTTTCATGCATGTTCAAGTTCAACGCATATATACATATTTTTTTCTTGTAAAGTTTCTTATATGGTTTACTGGATATCTTGGTCTCGAGAACAATATCTGGTTTCATTTTTGGGGTGCTTTTTCTTTGCTCATATGTGACATTACGGATTGTTTATTTTTCTGTGTTTTGGCATGACCCCAAAGTAGTAGATTAGTCATTAGTATCTATAATTCTATATTCATATACTTATGAATGGAGCTCTGGGTTATGTTTTATCTCGAATGAGTCATACAGAAAACATAGCTGGTAGTGGAACGTGTCAAATACGACAGAAGGGGTGCCCAAAGTCTAATTTTATAACATACAATCTTTTAAATCGTTTTTTTTTAGATTTAAACTATTATTGTAATAACATCATTTTTGTAATGTAATTGACTAATTAATTGTTTACCAAAAAAGCTTAAAACAGACGAAATTGTTTGCATGGAAACTTGAACCTACCTGTTTTGCATGTACTCAAAATGCATCTCAATCAAACCCTTTTTAACCTGTACTCAGCCAACATGCCCACCTTGCCCCGCCCCGCCCCGCCCCGGCCATCAGATATGACATGTGCAATTCTTGACTCAAAAAGAATATGTTTTACTTGGTTTAATTCTTAAATCAATATGCATTATAAGGTCTCTTTACTATTCACTTTCAGGTTCTGCACAAACAGCCAACTCTCCACCAGCAGAGGCTGCGTCGGATATATCACATCCTTCTCTTCCCAACCAAGAAACCCCACATCCTTCACCGATACGCCAAGTTACTTTCGAGAATCCTCGCCAGCATCAACCTACAAACAAGGAAAAGAAGTTGGATCCATTGGCCAAGATTGAAATGCTCCAAATCAAATTCTTACGTCTTCTTTATCGTTTGCGCCGCCCACAAGATGATCTCATGGTGGCCAAAGTTTTATACCGAATCCACCTGGCAACTTTAATACGGGCAGGAGAATCTGATCTTAAAAGAGTTAATCTCAGAAGTGATAAAGCTAGGGAGATTGCTATACAACAAGAAACATCTGGTGTTCCCGAGTTGGATTTCTCATTTTCAGTTCTAGTCCTTGGGAAAACAGGCGTTGGCAAAAGTTCAACCATTAATTCTATACTTAATGAAGCAAAAGCCAAAACAAATGCATTCCAACCTGCTACCAATTGTGTCCAAGAAGTTGTGGGAACTGTTAATGGAATCAAGATTTCTTTCATTGATACACCTGGTTTACTACCTCCATCACCAAATACTGTTGGAAGAAACCGGAAGATTCTACACAAGATCAAGAAATATATCAGAAAATCCCCTCCAGATATGGTTTTGTATTTAGAACGGCTCGACATGATTAACAATAATTACAGTGATTTCCCTTTATTGAAACTTATAACTGAGGTATTTGGTACTGGAATTTGGTTCAACACCATGCTTGTCATGACTCATTCCTGTTCGCCACTTCCTGAAGGACCAACTGGGTACCCTGCTACTTATGAGTCTTATCGTACCAAATGCACGGATCTTGTACAACGTTATATTCACCAGGCGATTTCTGACTCAAAACTTGAAAACCCATTTCTGTTTGTAGAGAATCATCCTCAATGTAGAACCAACATCAATGGTGAAAAGATTCTTCCAGATGGGCAGATTTGGAAATCCCAATTTCTCTTGTCATGTTTATGCACTAAGATCTTGGCTGATGTTAACAAGGTGTTGGATTTTCAGGATAGAATTGAATTGGGGGTATCAAATAGTACTCGGCTCCCGTCTTTACCTCACCTTCTTTCATCATTTCTTCGGCATCATATTTCAAACCCCAATGTCACTGAAAGTGAAATCGACTATATTTCTCTTTCAGATTTGGAAGAAGAAGAAGAGTATGATCAGTTACCTCCTATACGAATCTTGACAAAATCCCAGTTCAAAAAGTTGACAAATTCTCAGAAAAATGCATACCTTGATGAGCTGGATTATCGAGAGACCCTTTATTTAAAGAAGCAATTAAAGGAAGAAATACGTGCACGTAAAGAGAAAAAGATTTCTGAAAATGGAAATTTAGATGGAGATGAAAATTTTGACACACCTGAGCCTGTGCTTCTACCAGATATGGCAATTCCTCCTAGTTTTGATTCTGATAACCTGTTGCATAGATATCGGTGCCTAGTTACAAGTGATCAGTGGCTAGCTAGACCGGTTCTTGATCCCCATGGTTGGGACCATGATGTTGGGTTTGATGGAATAAACCTAGAGTCTGCTACCAAAGTAAGCAAAAACGTATATGCATCGGTTACAGGACAGATCAGCAAGGACAAACAGGATTTGAATGTACAGTCAGAGTGTTGTGCAGCTTTTGTGGATCCACGCGGGCCCACTTATAGTGCTGCGTTGGATGTTCAGTCTTCAGGGAAAGAACTAATCTACACTCTTCATGGTAGCACAAGGATGCAAGTTCTAGAACGGAATATTGCAGAATGCGGAGTATCACTGTTGTCTTTTGGGAATAATTACTATGCTGGTGTGAAACTGGAAGATAGTTTATTAGTAGGGAAGAGAGTGAAGTTTGTGGTCAACGGTGGTCAAATGAGGGGTCGGGAACAAGTGGCTCATGGTGGGAGTTTGCAGGCTGTAATAAGAGGGAGAGATTACCCTGTGAGAAATGACAAGATTAGCCTTACTATGACAGTGCTATCTATGAACAAAGAGATGGTTTTGGGTGGGAACATAGAGTCTGATTTCAGGGTGGGGCGGGGGACTAATATGTCCATAAATGCCAATATAAACAACCGAAATATGGGACAGTTAACCATTAAAACAAGTAGTTCTGAGCATTTGGAAATAGCTTTGATTGCAGCTGCCTCAATTTTGAGGGTTCTTTTTAGGCGAGTGGGATATGGTGGTTCAATTAAAGAGCAGGCCGAAGCGGTGTGACCTATTTAGTTGAGGTTGAGGTAGCCTTATTCTTGCAATTTCTCTTTTTCAGTTTTTAAGAGCATAAGTGGTTTGTTTCAGTTGAAGGGGAGGCAAGTACAATAATTGTAAATGTATTTTGAGGAAGAGTTATTATAGGAATTTTATGAGAATTATACAATCCTATCATCTTGTGTTTTTGGGTTATTGTGGCTTTTGGTTACAAGTTATTAGTGAAAAAGAATACATGAAGAAGATGAATTTTGTATGTATATCATGTTTTACATAGAATTTGATGTATATTAGGGATATTTATGATCTAATACCCCTTTAGTTGGCGCATAAATATTGATATGTTGAGCATCTACGAAAATAATTAAATTGACTCCTATATAGTGGTTTAGTAAACATCATCAGCTAACTGATTTTTGGTTTTAACAGGAGGTGAGCTAACAAGTGGTTTGGGTACATGTCTAAATGGTTTGTGTGCATATATGATAGAATTGCTATGATAATTGCACACCATGTCCTGATTTGAGTAATTTGATTATGTAAGCGTGTAATTGTGCCGAGGGCATCATTAATTTACAGTGATAATTGTCACGTGTGTTATGCAAATTGTAAAGGCAAATTTATACACCTATAGCACAGCCTTATGGTGGATCATAGTAGGCCAACAATACATGTATGAACTTTCACTTATCCTAGAATGGATCACACTCCTTTTTGTAAAACAAGGACCATAAGTCCATAAGACACGCTGGTCTATTCTTTCGCTTACAGTGCCCTAAAGTGAGTTTTTAGAGATGTCCCGTATCACATTCTTCAGGTTAACCCGTATGCATTCACTTAGTGTTGCTAATGGTGTGTTTAATCACTTTAAATAAATACTCCCGGGTGATTCAGACAAGAAAGCCAAGATTGAGAAGTGCAGCTAGTGATGCCAAGCTGATGAATGAGCTTTTTTCAAGCATGTTTTTAACTGTAGTTTTGTATAAGCACTGGGATCGTTTTGTAAAGTGTTATGAAGTAAATGTTTTTCTTTATTTTCGCTGAATCTTAGAAACTTGGGATATTTTCTTGGATAAATCTCGAGGCGTTTGAACTCACTAAAGATTTACAACACAAGAGCATCAGATGACCATTAGATCACTGCAGCTTCCCAAAAAGCCACCCATATCATACGAATAGTTTTCAGCTCAAAGAAATTCAAAAACATCTAGTCTGACATCAGTGCTCTGAATTACAGTTGAAAGCATATCGTTCACACCAGCAGTCATCACCACAACAATTTCTGGCTCGGACATTAACACAAGTTTTGCTTACCCAAAGAGGAGGAAAAAAAAAACACAAAACAGATGGTTAAATCTCTTCTGTAATGATGGTGTGAATGTACACGTTTTTAAGTGTTGCAATATCCATCTCAAGCATTGGTAAAAAAAACACTGATGAACCAACACTTGACCACTAAGACCCAACACAAAATCATAAAAAAATCTGCAAAACAAATGCCTTGAAATCATCAAAGAAACCGTTTGTTTCTCATGAGGTACCACTTGCCTTGTAAAAAAGCATTTTCTGAACATAAAACATCATGTACCCTTGTGCAGCCCTCACAATACTCTCATTCACTTGAGTCACCCATGCATCATCACACTTGTACCACTGATTACTCAACCTCAAGTACGTCGAGTAATGACCCGCATCTAGTTTCCCACTGTGAGTCACAACAGCAAATAACTCAAATTCTGAAGTCGGTTCGTTTGAACAATCCAGGTCGTTACAGTCCCCGTCAAACCCAAAAATCCGGTTCCCATATCTACTCCTTAAAATAGATGAAGAGAGATAAGGAGACATGTCTAATGAAAATGGGAATTGCATGTAGCGGTCAACTTTCCTTGACATCTTTCTGATTGGAGAGTGTTCAAATCTTTTTATGTGGAAACAAGAAACCAATGGAAGTTTCCTTATGGACATTTGCTTAAGGGATTCCTGTCTCACTTGACATTGTTGGCAGAAAAACTTCTGGTCAGAACCTAATCTTTCTGGTCTTGTGAATCGGTCCAAGCACCCCAGTAATGTAGACATCCCTGAGTTTATGGTTTCTGCATTCCCGTTGCAGGAATGAAGGGTCTTTGTGTGGCCTTCGTGGTTAGGTACCAAATCAAGTGAGATGTCTATGCAAGGATCATATGTGGTGGATGTAAACCCACATGCTGTGCACATTACATCCGAACGCAATATTCCAGAGAATACCCTATGGGCAATACAGCAGTCTCCACTACCTGTAAGAAAGAGGAAAAAAAACTAAGTCATCAAGTCCAAATGAGCGAAAGTGAACATATCACATGTTTGAGCAGATAATTTAACAAAAAACAAACCAAGATTAACACATTAGGTTACAACCAGTTATCAGGCAATGTCTTACATATAATTTGTTTAGTTCACTAAAAGAGGAAGTAAAGAAGGCTGATTACCCAAAAGTGGAATTAGGAAGTTAGCTGTGTCATCCACTAATCCTGAAAACTAGAGGATTCTTGTGCCACATCACACTCACTATATTCATCCAGTTGATGTAATGTAGGAAAGTTTGATAATCTAGTGGAAACATTGAACTTCCTCCAGGCTCCAGATATCTGTATCAAAACATAAAAGATCCTATCAATGGCCAGAAGAAGAGATGTGACACAAGAAATCCTGTGGGACTAGACTTACTAAAATAAACCGTATGCAAGCTTCCTACTACCTACAACTAAATAAACAACCCTTTAGCTCTATAACTGTTGTATTGTTACTCTTAAATGTTAAGAGTGGCAAAGATTATCCAAGATAAGGCTAGACCAACAATGATATGGATTGGGGATGGAGGGACTGGGGAGGCGGGATGATCTTCCTTGTTCTTACTGAATGCAACCATCCGCTATCTAAGAGAATAAGAGTACTATAGTCTTATCGAATGGACACTACCAAGCATTTTTTTCAGCCTTAAAGCTCAATGAGAGGAATGAACAACTGAACAAGTACACAAGAAAAAATATTAATGCACAGTTAACATTCATATGCATTCCATAGTTGGGTTGCAGAAGGTTCCTATTAGAGAGAACTCAGTAGTTTTATGCATGCACATACATGTCAGGGTGCAGCATTCAACAGAGAATCACATAATATTATAAAAAAAGCACCAGCTTCAGATAATTGATTTACAAGAACATTGCTTGAGAAACTTGATTATACTAGCAGTATGCCACCAAATGAACATTGAGGATAGGTTGAGGGTGAATATAGGACAGACAGATTCGTATAAGAATGATGTTACTTTTACCAAACTTAACATACAATTCCAACCTTTAAAGTGAACCATGACTCTTTGCCTAGATTCTCCAAACTACATATATGATATGTGATGAAAAATAACAAAATATAACCCTATAATATGTCACTTCAACAAGAGTAAAACTCCACCAGGCCACTTATTAATATTGAACTAAACACAAAATCTTTATCTCATGGGG
This sequence comes from Flaveria bidentis, assembly GCA_018326385.1. Lineage (NCBI taxonomy): Eukaryota > Viridiplantae > Streptophyta > Magnoliopsida > Asterales > Asteraceae > Flaveria > Flaveria bidentis. The sequence goes on from BJCM01068200.1 coordinate 22,419, forward strand.
TAAGCATATATGACCCACATTGATAGTTGCAGATTCAACAAAAAATTAGAAAAAGATAGTAACAGATCAAAACTGAGTTCACCTTGACTGTGAGGTTTACGCTCGTCTTTGTCCACCTTTTCATGGATCCCATCAAGCATGGAAATGAAAAATTCATGAGCATCCTGCTGTTCATAATTTGCAAGGTTTCCTGCATGTTGCCACCAACTGTAAAACAATTACAATTACAAACAATCAGACGTTTGATAGGAAATTCGTTAAACTTGTCAAAAATATCAACCACCTAATTAAAAAAAGATAGATTAGGACAGCTACTATATATTTTTAGCAAAAAATAAATATATATGACCCACTTTAAGATATTATCAAGAGACACCACACCAAACTAACCATTTATATATTGTAACATGTTCCCATCAAAAACTAAAACTTTACTCCTCTTCATTTTACACACCCAAGAACAGACTTATTCTAGAACCTCATGAAATCAAACAGACCTGTATAAGAACTTTGCAGGGCTATAGGGCTTCCGATCACCAGAAAACACAGCGGAAAACAATGCATCTGTATCACAAGCCAAACACAACCTCTGCAAATTTTTATTCTTTCGTTCATTCTTGTTATGATTAACACCATTCTTCTGCTGGCAAACAAACCGATTGTGTCGATCACTTAGGAAATAATTACGCAACGGAGGTGTATGCAACAACGCCTGCAACACAGAGTTCATAAAACAAGTGTTCCCAAGATTATTTAACCCCTTCAATCCCACCGGAAAACTCGAATCCGGTGACAGATCTTCATCATCTCCGGCCAACAAACTTGAATGTGACCCTAACAACGCACGTTCTCTCGAATCAGGCGTCCAGGGGCGGTAATCCAGGCGCCGCCGCTTCCTTAAACTCTCGGGCGGCGGAGCACAAAGAGAGTTGCATCCTCCTAGCGTCGCCGCGGCGGTCTGCGACAGCACAAGGGCGGAATCGAAATCGCGATCGTACGTCTGGTCCCCGCACGAGCAACAAAAGAGCTCGGCTCGATCCACGTCGATGGCGATCTGGTGCTCGTGATCGGGCGCGTGCGCGTCACAAACAACCGCAGCACACGACACGCACGCGTAGAGACGCGGTGGCGCGTTCCCGCACTCGCGGCACCGAAACACCAGATGACCTTCACGTCGCACGGAGGCGCGTCCCAAGGGCCTCACGCGAATGCGTTCCAATAAGTTAGCAAACGCCGTTACACCTCTACCGGCCTTGAACGCCGTCAAATGTGAGCACGGGGAGGGAAAACTAACGGCGTTTGATTGATGATTAGAGAGATGTGAAGAGCAATGGTGAATCTGGTGGTCTGAATTGGAGGACATTGTTGTTGTTAATGTGAGATTTTGGAGTTTCATGGATCAATTGGGGGAAACTGAGGGTTGAATGGATTGATTGAATGTGTAGATTAGGGATTTCATTAGGGTTGAGATGTAGAATTGATTGAAAGAGAAGAGAGGATGAGATGATTGAAAGAGGTTAAAATTAGGTCATGGATCAAAAGAGGGGAGAGAGAGAGATTGGAGGGTGAGATTCACCGCTCCTACAGCCTCACAGTCGCCTTCTTACCGGGGAAAATTACCAAAATCAATTACCAAAATAACCATCGACTAAAAAAAAATACAAAAAAAAACATTGACTTTGACCCCTCACCCTTGGCGAGGAAAACTCATATTTCCTCGCCCACGTCAGATCTCACTGTCCTTGCCCACATGTAACTATTCGCCCACGTGGAAAAGGGGTAAAAATATATGGTCAGCCATGTCAGCGAGGGGTACGCTCCCCTAGGCGAGGGATTTGACCCACCCCTCGACGAGTCAGGGAGGGGCACAACAAACGAGGCGAGGGCTTTGACCTCGATCTCGCACACCGAGGCGAGGGCTACAATTTTCAGGCGAGGGATGCAGGCGAGGGACCGCGAATCTGCAACAACAACAACAATAACAACAACAACAACAACAACAAACAACAACAACAACAACAAAAGTTGACCCGGTCTCCTTAGCCCTCTCGTGACCCGTAGAGTCCCCTCCCCCTCGCGACTTGGCCACTCGCCGGTGGTGGAGGAGTTGGAGGTGGAGAAGCAGTGGAGGGTGGTTGTGGTGTGGTGGTTCCGACTGTGGCAAACTGTGGCGAAGTGTGTGGTATGGTGTGGGAAGCGGCGAATGGTGTGGTGTGGTGGTTCCGACTTTGACGATGGCAGTGGTGGTTCGGTGGACGACGGTGGCGAAGAGCGGTGGTTTGCGGTGGTGGTCGGAATGTGTACGGTTATAGTGGTGGTTGTGGTGGTTCCGACCGGTGGTGGGACTCCGGTGGGTTTTGTTACTTAAATACTTTGGTTCTAGTTAGATACTAAATCAAACAACCAAGTTTCAGTCAGATGCATACCCAATCAAAACTTCTAACTGGGTTAGCTTCTAACCTAATCAAATCTTACTAAGTCGGTTAATTATCTTTATACGATAATGAGCTAGCCTTGAATAGTTTTCCCTTAGGTTGATTGGTTACTTAAATAATATATAGCTGACATATGAGTGATAGATAGTGCAAATCTAGGTAGTTGTGTAATGGGTCAAACGTGATGAATTGTGATATGTAACGGGTCAAAAATAGGTCGATGGCTTATTGCTAACCTTTATCTTATTAGTTTTGTTGTTATGTTAAAATATTGTTTTTTTAATCTATAATTGATAATTGATTGTCAAACCATATAATAATATAGATTTGGAAAGATTGATAATTTAAACTAAGTTTTGGTGCCGTGCATTGTCGGGGTTATGCGAGTTTAACATAACCCTAAACCAAAATCAAAATGAAGGTTCAAAATCATCAAAATACGCATAGTAAAACACACCAAAACCTCAAAAACACACCACAACATGCAAAACCCAAAAATTAAGTCAAAGCCCAACACTATACACAAAACAAACGAAAATCAAAGCCGTAAGAAATTATATTTGTTGGATGTCTATTATGATGATGTACCATCATCTTATCCGTACTACAAGTCATCTTCTCCATATTATGAAGGATATTATCAGTCAAAGGTGAATTACAACTCTAAGCAAGATTGGGATTGCAACAACTATAAACCAGAGATGACATAAAGCTCAAGTAAACAGGATAATTATAACCACTATCATGAAGAATACTCTTAGGTGACGTATAAGGATTAGAATCAATGTCAATTTCCTAAACAAGAACATGTTATCCAGGATGTTGAGCAAGTTCAAAATAAGTATCAATCTGACGAGGAGGAAACTATTACTCAATTGGAGTTAGTATTACCCGAGATCGATAAGTTGTTGTCACAACATCATCTTTCAGATCAACAAAAAATTGGCTACTTGACTATCAAGCGTGAGACGTTATTGTTGAAAATAGAATTAGAAGAGTTAATCTCACCATATTTTAAAGTCGAGGATGAGGTCATGGAGACTAATACCACACAAATTCCTTCATTTGTTGAAGATCTATGTGTAGAACAAGTGGTGGTTAATGCTTGTGATGATGAAGTGAATAAAGAGGTTATAGGTCTTTCAGAGAAAAGAGTTGAATGTTTAAACCTAATAGATAACATAATTCCTCCTAAGAAACAAGAGACTAAGACATTACCATGTTCTGATAGTCCTTCAATATTTATTATGCCATTTGACAAAGCGGAGGATAATGGCTCATGTTTGAAGAAAAGAAAGGTGAGTTTAGAGGACATCGGACAACTTATTCAGAGGAGAGCCCACAACCAATTATTTCGCGACCGGATCGGACCAGCCGGTCCGACCGGTTTGACCGGGGATCTATCCGATGGCCGTTTCGGTTCGCTTCGATTCGTTTTGGACTGGTCGAACCGGTCGGTTCGTCCCGAACCGCTGGTCGGACCGGGAAACCGGACCAGTTCAGACCGGTTTTTTATTATTATTTTTTATTTTAATGGGTAAAAATGGGGTGTTAAACCATAAATTAGTACATCGGATATACAAATATAGTTAAGTTTTATATGTAACTATAATATATATATGTAAATCATATATAAATTACTTATATTTAATTGCATATATAAATATAATTAAAATATAGTTAAATCCGGTCCAATCGGTCCGACCGATCCGACCACCAAACCAGTAAGGCGTTCGGTTCGACGTCCGATCCGGTTCTGAAAACATTGCCCACAACGATTCTATACACATGCCAAGGACATTAAAGAAGGTGTGGACCTGACATGTCAACTACCATGGATATATTGGAAACTCGATGGGAAAATGTGGATTTAAAATGTCGGCCATTGATTCAAGAGAAATGGAGACCATGAAAAAGAAAATAGAGATTCAGTATGTCTACTATCGAGCATTTATTGGTAATGTGGCAGGAAAATGTTCAATTCAACCATCATAAGTGGTCGCAGATAAGGTCTGGCTGAAGACCTAAAACTTAGCGCTTACGGGAGGCAACCCAAAAACTTTGTGGAGTGTTCACTAGAAACCATCACGAGACTACAACTCGTCCACTCGGGTCTACCGAGGGGTTCAAAGGCTTGTTGCATATGCTAAATGTAACCGTGATTCCTATGAAAGTGAGTTTTACTTTTATTAGTTTTTGTGTCCTTTGTTTTGTTTTTTTAGTTACTTTCAATCATGCACAAGACGCAAGCACTCAAGTGTGGGGATGAGCAAGTCTCATACCGAAAACTCTCACTAATGAGCAGGTATATGTACTCCTTTCTTATCTTGTTTATTTATTATTATCACGGTTATTAATATTTAAAACCATACATTGGGGACAATGTATCCCAAGTGTGGGGATAAGGGGAAGAATTGAAAGAAACCTTTTTGAAAAATTGAGTAACTTTGAAAAATCTGCTAAGTAAATTTAAGTGTACATGAAACTTAAAATTTTGCATACATGGTTAATTGTTACTATTTGTGCATTGATGGATCCCTTGGCATGTTTGTTTTGCTAATTAAATAATGCATTTTAATCATGAATCTTCATAAAATTAGGTGAAAGTTCTAGGTGGTGTAACAAACCAATTGTAGAGAACATACATGCTACACATTTTATTACCTCTTTCCAACGTTCCATGTGAGTTGAGCCTAATTTTAGTATACTATGAGTTATTTCATTTCTTTGCATAAAGAGGGAATCCACGGTGTGCATCCGAGTTACAACTCGTGTAATTGATACATATCAAGATCGTAGACCAATGTGTGCATAATATGATAGAGGCATTAGGATTGAACCATTTGTTTAAACCCTTCTTTCAATTTCATACCCAAAAAATCTCCAAATAGATACCATGTTGAGCCCCAACTTGTTTTTGTTTCAAGCTTAAACAATAAACCCAAAAGCCTTAGCCTTTTTATGAAACCTTAAAGGATGAAGTTCAAGCCAAAATATATATTTGGAAGAATCATGTCAATAGCAGTTCAATCATAGTAAGGTTCTTCTTGAGAAAAAAAGAGAGAAATAAAAAAAAGCTAAATATGAGGTCAAAATAAATATGCAGCACCAAAAATAATATGAAAAAATATACAAGTAGTGCAAGAAAAAGAATAGGAGTGGTAAATGATAAATCTATTGTGTTTTAGTTGGATTTCATTCCCCGTTAACCACTCTAAAATCCCTTTCAACCCACCTTAAACCCTAGCCTAACATTACAACCCAAGAAAGACCTCTTCATTTTTGTATTATATTGTGTCAATTGATGGAGATTTGATTAATATACGAGCTTATGATTAGTATGTGCATTCGTGGTTTGAGAGCTCCATAAATGCTAGTATATCATCACCTAGTTCACAAAATAAACTGAGAGGAGTGTTTATTGTGAGGAATGTGCATGCATGAATGTTTGAAACAAAAGGTGAGTATATGCCAACCAAAGATTTCCAATGCAAATAGTATTGAATGATTAGGTTTTGAACATTATATCATGAAGTTAAAAACTAAACATGTATTGGGATCTTACTTGTTCAAGATAGTGATAATGTGGCATGTGTGATTAATTAGGGAGAAGTGTGCAAATAAGTTTGTTTGAGGAAAATAAAAGGTTAAGTGTGGGGATGTGATCACGTGCCAATAATCTGGTGTTTAATTAATCTAAATGCTTGATCTTACATCATGGTTATGGTGGAACAAGTTCAAGTTGTTTATGTTTTGGATTATAGGTGATTTGAGTTAAAGGAAGCTTATTTTGAATGAAAAGATGCAAAATGAGAAATTGGAACTAAACTTGGTGAAATGTGAAGAGTATAGATGAAGCGGGATGGAAATCGGAGCCCGAGAAGTGAAGAAATGCAAAAACCAATGGTTCAAGACCATGGTAACCTAAAATGGGCATAACTTGGGCTAGGAAAAGAGTTACGGGGCCCACGACCTATCAACGGAAAGCTCGTAAAAAGTTACATGTAAAAATATTGTGAAAAAAGTGCAGGAAGGCCGTAAGCTACGGCCTGAGGCCGTAACTTACGGCCCTGTGATGAGTCTGTCTGTTAACCCCGTAAAGCAGAAGGTTTGGCCGTCTGGTTGAAGGTAGGCCGTAATCTATGGCCTATAGGCCGTAAGTTACGGTCTAACACGATAGATGGAGGATTATCTCAAATTTTAAATCCTATATAACCCTAATCATTAGGGTTTCGACGAAGGAATTTTCCCAGCCGAATTTAAGCAATTTCAAAGAGATTTTGGGTGATTCCAAGCTCCTCAATATCATCCATATCATCATTGATATCATCAAATCAAGATTGGAGATTGAACGAAGATGATGCGTGGCTAGGTTCTCTTGAATGGTTTCGTAAGTACAATTCTTGTAAAGTGAGACGAATGGTATGTTTGATTAGGTTTTTGTATTAAACATGGATCTATTGAATGCAACATTATGTTTTGATTGATTTAAACAATTTGCCTATAAATAAAGTTGTTTGCTTGATTATCAGTTTTTTGGTTTTCTTGCATCGTGAACTTATTAAGAAAAGTAGGCAACGTGATATAAGTGAATTAGTAACATTGTGAATGAATGAGTCTTAAAAGATTGTTCCTTTGTTATCACTTTAATCAAATGTTGAGATCTTTAAGTATTGTTTCTTACAGACCCTATACCAATTGTTGATCTTAAAGAATTGGAAACTCGGAAGTAATTGTCTTTCAGTATTTAAGTTAATTAGTTGTAAAGTTTCTTGCTTTATGTACTTTTGCCTACTAATTCATTCAAAGTTTTAATTTTTGAGTACAAAGTTTGAGTCTTTTGTTAATCGAGTCATGTTAATTAAACACTTTCCACATATTCGCTGAGGAGACGATCTTACTTACTCTTGCACAATAAAGGTAGCTAAGACCGATAAATTAAATTGTTTTTGGTCGAGTCTCGACAACCAAATCAATAAAACACCCACACAAAAAAAACATCACCAATCAAGCATATTAATAAGAATGATAATAATAATTAGAATGATTTAATAGTAACTTTTATTATTATTATTATTATTATCATCAATTTCTACTAACAAAGACATCCCCAATGTGCCTATATCACCATACACCACGAGAAAGACCATCACCGCTTATACATAAATAAATATATTGTTGGACATTAAAGGTCACATATAGAGAGATGTTGGCAAACATATTCGGAATGCATGTTATTATTATTAATATAAATTATAAATAAGCGATTGTGAAGTCAAACCGTGATTCTATTGATACGTTGTTTCATCTCGTCAGTCAAATAGTTCTTCCAATCCCCAACCTCTCCTTTTCTAAAGAAGTCTCGAGTGTTGATCGCCAGCAGCTTTCCAAACTTGTCAACACCCTTCTTGTTCACCTCGAGATTACTCAAACTCTCAAAGCTGCACAACTTAACTATCTCCTCATACTTGAAGAACAATATCTTTTCCGGAGATTCCAAGCTACCTCTCCAGTATGACAGAACATGGGATCTAATTTTGTTCTCAAATGCATCATCAAATGCAATTGGAGGTAGATCTTTGGATCTAATTTTGTTCATGAAGTGCCACTTGGAAATGAGCACTCTTTTGGGTCCCTACACACGTAGACGAACTTGCTGCAAGAACTCATGGAAGGCGGTAGTAGAGTAAGAGTAAAGTGGGTAGCAAAGAGTCGAGGAACAAGGAGGTTGGTGAAGTCGGGGAAGGGGTAGGATTCAGAGTCGATGAAAGGGAAGGTGCTTTGCGGGGTGTGACTGAGTAGATGGTGGTTGGAGGAGGTGTAGCGGTGGCGATTAAGGGTGGAGAACATGAGGGCTTTAAGCCAAGTAGTGCCAGACTTCATGAAGGAAGCCAAGACAATGTCAGTGGGTTGAGGTTTGAAGTATGCATGTAGAACCAGGTTGTTTTTCATGATCTGAGGGTCTAACCAGAAGCCATTGTATATATACAAGTGTTGGCTCCACCATCCATTGTATTTAAATTCAAGTTCTTGTGTTTCTCGCAGATATTGTTGTATTGGGCTTCTGCTTCATTTGATTCTTGAAGAGATGTAGAGCTTGACATGATGAAGGTAGTTTGATAACAAGTGTAGTGTAGTGTGTGGATATCATATCCTAGCTAGCTTTTAAATGTGTAATGCAATCATTGAGTTTAAACATGTGGTAGTATACGACTTTGTTAATGATAAGTGGATTGATCGATGATGTGCATATGTTTTTTTTTTTTTGAACGGCCAACGAATAATTTTTAAGCCCGGTCACCCGGGTAAACCCAATGGCGAAAGGTCACCCACGCCCGCGAACACAGACAACGCTGGTGACCCGGCTAGGTTATCATATCCTCATGTTTAAAATTGGTTGCATGAAAAAATCTCCTCTATGTGACCCACTAATATGTGGTCGTAGAAGCAACATGAAAAGATAGGTATCTATAATATATATATATATATATATATATATATATATATCATATAATAAAATAAGTTTTTTGAAACATGTCATCATTCGAACAAATCGAATGACACTTGTCATCATTCAAGCATATTAAAAAAATTATTTTCCGTCTACGAAAATTATTACAACAATCAATTTGACTTTTCTCTATTACTAAAATATGTTAAACAAGCATATCTATATTTGTATTTTTTGTCTCTTTCATATTAAATAATAATTATTTTAAATAAGTAAATTAAACTATCAAACATCTAAAATATAAATTATTTTTATTTTAATAGTTTATTAATACATAATAAAGTATATGATTTCAGACATATTTTATCTTTAAATATAGCGTAATAATTTCCAATTTCACCATTTGTTATAATATTAAGATATTCATTATATTTTTATTTCACGAATAACTAATAACATCTAGAAAATATAATATTTATAAAAGTAATGGTTTTAACATGTTTTATTTTTACCATCCATATAATACATGGACTCTAATCTAGTTGTGTATAATGAAAACCCTTGTACGGTATTATGTATTATTGTCTATTGTCAACTATATATTAAAATATACAATGAGAAAAACTAAAAAGATAACATGATGAAATTATATATCCTAAATATGATAAAGATTCATACATAAACCATGATTAATATATTCCCTTCAATATATATGAAGATACTCCTTTTGTTTTATGAGAAACAAAAAGATAGAATATCATTTCCAAACATATTACAATAAGCCTAAAATGCATAATGCATTTACATGAACAAAGAATAATTTAAATTAATGTATGCAACCGTAAGAATGAAAAAAGAAAACAAGAGATGAGGGTGGTAACCATTAAAATAAATGGTTTTAAGTTTTCATACACCATTACATCTAAACATATTAAAGAGTAAAGACTAGATTTTGTTTTGCAGCATACAAGAGTTAATGTACAAATATTGCACTAAAAGGTATATGGATGCTAAACAATACAAGAGGGAAGGATCCCTTGAGACTAACCATCTACATTCTTTGAGGTACAAACACAGTCAGCTCATTTATGCGTATCTAACAGAGTTCAATTAGCAATATGTGAGCTTATACACAATGGGCATGGGGGATCCCTTCTATCTTCATATGAAGTTCTTGTTTCCAAACAATCTGCATGATAAATGTGACCACAAACAAGAACTGCAACAACAGTGTTATCAGTAGTAGTAGCAGAGCATAATCGACACATCATCTTCATCGAATCACCTGACACCACATCTATCACCAATCTATTCGATCTGATTCGTTCCTGCTTCCGTGAAGCCTTGCCCCCCCTTTCTGCAAAACAACCACCAAGAAAAATACCAATCACCTCATTGTTGAAGTACTTACAAAAAGTCAACATTTCTTATTAAATCCTATTATGATCAGCTTTTACTACAGAATGAACACCAATAGTTGTCTATCTGTTCAAGAAAACCCCTGTGACACCAATACGTGTTTAATCAAACGGATTAAAAAGATGACCTAAATACGAGCGGTTCAATTAAATGGTTTGCAGTCAACCAGAAAATCAATTTTCTTCAAATTTTCATAACAACTGTATGTAATTTGAAGTTGCGAAGTAGTTGATGACAACATAAAAAGAAGTTGATGAAAGTTCACCTGTGTATCCTGAACCTGAATCAGATTTATGACTAAACTTCAAATGTGGAGGATTATTCTTCCCATGAGAAGTTGATGAATGTTGAGCATTGTAATTTCTCTGTGGATGTTGGCCATTGCCATTGTAATTATGCCGTGGAACCCTAAACTGCAATGCACGATTATGATTGTGGTGGCGATGATGCGGCGGCGGATGGTGGTGGTGGTGGCCATTTGCAGAGCCTTCCATCATGTTCACCGGAGGTGAATGAATGACAATTATTCTGGTGGAAAGAAGATGTTATGAGAAAGATGCAATACCCTTATCTGAATCGATTGTTCAAACAGCAAGAATGATTATATTAACAACCCCACATTGCAAGATTATCTTTTTACATCAAGAATCGATCAGAATCATGGGAAATTGAACAAAACCCATAAAAAATCGAAGATTATGAATTCATACCAGGGTAAGGATGCGTGTTCTTGTGGTGGGTTCTTGATTGTATCTTGAGCGAATGCGATAGAAATGTATACGTAAAGTTTGAAATTTAACGGTTATGGAGGAACAGAGAGAAAAGGGTTTTTTGGGTCGTTGGATTTTTCAATTTTCAGGAGAAGAAAGAAAGGGATTTTAAGTTTTAACTCCCAATGTGGTGGTGGTGGATAATTTGTGCTAACGTTTTAATTAATAGTAATACTAGAGATAAATGGATTTTAACATGTTTAAATTGGGCTTTTCATGTATTCATAATCCATTTATAACTTTGGTTATAATATCTTATTAATCTAATGAAAATCATAATATTATGGAGTGAATTATTCATATAAAATTTCAGAATAATAGTTCAAGCTTTACATTCTTTTTTAAATAGTTAATTGGATTGTTGGTAGGGCACTAACCCACTGATTATTTTTATTACTCAAGTACGTAATTCGAGACCATCTCACGACTAAACTCACCATAGGTGAGAGAAAACCATCTAACTGAACTTTAAACCTCTTTTTTATCACATGTAAAACTTGAACCCAAAACTTTTTTTTTATTTTAATGAAGTCTTGGTAAGGAGCGGTTTGATAACATCTGAACTAGTAAGTGCAGAACCAGTAGTCTATTAGTAGAATCATTAAGAGACTACCAAAAAACCCCTAACTCACCTCAACCACTTAAACTAATGAAGTCAAGCTTTACATATCCTAAATTCTTAGGAAAAATATGTTTGATATTAACCTTCATTACAAGTATCTGTTAAATAACATGAATCATATTTTAACCTTTACCATAGACATGACAAAAATTTTTAAAAAGCTTACTTTGAGATCTTTCATTTCTTCTTAGTTAAGGTAATGGACTCACCCATCCGATCTTTCTATGGCCACATGGAGTGAACATTGACAATACAATGAAGAAAGGTTGACGAAATGGGTTACCTAACAGTATCACTATTCCCTATAATCAAGGCATCAAATAGCAATACCAAATATGGTATCTAGATAATAGACTAACATCACCCCTCAGTAATATTACCGGGTTGAATTTTCTTCAGTTAACATACTCTCGAGTACTAGTTGAAGCCCCCTACAGAAAGAAATTCCTTTGTCAACGTCAAACCCTGCTCAACAGGTCTATTTAAAACATTAATGCTCGTTAATGCACACACGCCTCACCTTTTACACCTCAGGGAAGCAATGTTTAGCGCTCGTGAAGGGCCACATAAACCATAATTCCATGGGGTATTTCATTAGACCGAAAGGCGTTATAAATTAACCGCATTCTAGAGACATTAAATATTAAATAAAGAAAAAATAAATAAAAAATAAAATATGAGAATGACCCCGATTGAGAGTTAATAACTCTCTTATGAATAATGAATCCATCCTACCATCTAGTGTTTATACACTTACACACACTCATTTAAAATGGTATCGTGACAATATAATCTTTAACTGTACACCTATGATCCACACACATGTAGTACTTGACGATTGTTGTTTACCAACAATGACTAGCAGTCCAAATAAGATTCGAAGTTCTCGTACTTCTTCCGAAGTGTTAAAATATGTACAGTGATTCAATTCAATAACAAACATACTATTATTATATTATCTAATGAGTCATATTCTTTTTTTTATGTTGCATGTAAATGGGTTGGATTCACATCTGGGTTGGTCGCCTCACGCTTCCTACTAATTGGGATAATGACTAGTGGAGTTAATGGATTTATGGACTAGGTGGACTTATAGACCGTTTGGTAGAGATGCACAAAAAACGGATATGTGTCTGACCTAAAATTTGATGCAATTGGGATTCTTTTGGAAATGAGTCACAGGTCTCAAAAGGTTTGTTGTAAATATTATGTGACACTGTTAGAAAAAGATTCAAACTCCACATGAAGAAACACATTACGAAAATTTTTTTCAAAGTGTTGAAACAAACCCTGCAGGATTCCAAACAAACCGAATTGGGTGGTGATGCTAAAATATTTACTTACAACATAGCGAAAGTTTGAGATAGGATAATGAAGTTTGTGATTCCAGAAACTTTGCCGTTCAACCACTTTGACAAAGATTAACTAACAAACATGATTCGAGGGAAGTAGAATGAATTGGAAAAAAAAAAATACCTTTTTAACAGGGGAAAGGAAGTGAAAAAAAATTGGAAAACATTTGTGTTAGAGAGTTTTATAACGAGTGAAGTGGAGATGTGGAATGAATTGGAAAGAAGATTTCTTAATATTAATCTTCATTCCTGGCTTTTTTCACAAATTGAAAGGAAGTTGAAAGAAACTTTTAATAATATTCTATTTACAAGTGTATAATAGTTAAATTATAATTTTATTTTCTTTTACTTTCAACTCGAAAGCGTGTAACATTTTTTTTCATTTTCTTTTCTTCAAACTCTAGAAGAAAAATAAAATTATATCTTTTACTTTCTTTTCTTTTCATTTCTCTTCTTTTCTTTCATAGTAAACAAGGAAAGGTATGAGAAGCAAACAACGTATCACCATCATTTTCATCAACTCCATATCATCTTAAATCATTCTCAATCCTTGATCGCTAGTCTTATTTTATCTGTTTTCATCATGGCGAAGACATCATATCACTGCATACGGTTTGCGTCTAAACAAACCTGCAAACACATTTGTTTGCGGGTTATAGTTTTGAGTATCATTTGTTTCCTTGTATTCATACTTTCATATATTTTTCTATCGATCAGATTATTATTTAGGACTACAATGTTGATTCATAAACTTCTCTAGATGTTCTTTTTATTTGACCATAAAACCCACATTGCTTGACACGAAGCCTCGAAGGCATTGTATGACAGATTGGTTCATAAATTACGTTCATGAATGTTCGGTAATATATTCGTTCATTTACGCTCATTCATGTTAGTGTACTTATGTACATTCATTATTATGTATGTGATTTTTGTGTTACGCTCACTAAAGTACGTCTGCTATTGGTATTATACCATGTCAAAATCAATTCACAACTCTGATTAACCATTCCGTAATACACGAGTTAATTAAACTAGAGGTAGAGTAGTATGGTAATTCGACACAACCAACCTATTTAACCAAGTCACATCACACAATCCAGTTTTCATGTTATAAAAGTTATTATTTATTAACTTGCAAAATGGTTTCTCTTCTTATTCAGTTGACAACTACAAATAAGAACAAATAGAAAAGACAATGTGCAAAACAATTAATAAACACTCAACAACAGATGGAACCACCATTTTCCGAACCTTGTCAAATTTTGCAAGCATCAATCGCTCTCATACCTTGTTGGTAATTCTTCATATAAAAGTCGAGAGAAAATGTTACGTTCTTGTATAACCTGGGGGTCCCGTCAGTAATCAGCCCGTCTACGGGTCCAACATCCTTTTCAGTTTGAGGCATGCAGAACAAAGCTACAGTAATCCTTTGTTTTTTTGAGTTCACCAACGCTCTATGTATAGGGCTCTTGAATATCCCATTACTCATTATCTACACATTCACAATATAGTTCACAAACAGTACATCATTTTACCAAAAGAATATCCTGAACACCCAAACAAACAAACAAACAAACAAATCATATTTTGACCATAAAGATAGGGTCTCAGATTCGAATCTGCTTATACTTTTTAACATTTTTCTAGTGACGGGGTTTCATGGTTATTAAAAATAACAAGACAAAATTACCTCAATTTGATCGCCCACATTAATGGTTAGAGCATCAGGAACAACAGGAACACCAAACCACTGCCCATCTTTCAAAACTTGAAGCCCTTCAAGCTCTTTGTCTTGCAACAGAAAGGTAACCGCTGAGCCATCCGAATGCGGTTTGAGCCCCAACACTTGATCCGACCACGGGCAAGGCGGGTAGTAGTTAAATCTAGCAAACATTTTCGACGTCGTCCTATACTGCTCCAAGAAGCAGTTCTCCTCCAACTCCAACGATCTAGCCAACGCCTTAAGAACAACTTCATTGATCAACTCTACTTTAGAACAATACTCATCAACAGCTTCCCTAAAACATCACATACACATGTTCAAATGTTCAATCTCACATCGAATGATCAATGAATCGTTTAAAGATTTACCTGAAGTGAGATGGATTTTGAGGCCAAAATCCAATCTTTTGTTGATCTTTAGGAAGAACAGTGAGATAAAGTCTATCAGTCCAATCAAGAACTTGATCATCTGAGAACACCATATCATTTCCATAGCCTTCAGCATCATCATCTTCCCTCAAGCATTTCTTCTTCTCCTCTGCTGATAGATTGAAGAACAGTTTGCTGATTTCACCAACTTGATCCATAATGGAAGCTTCAATTCCATGGTTGATTGGGTGAAAGCAGCCCCAATTGACAACAGCTGATTTGAGCATATGGAGCTCCGAAGAAGATGAAGTTAAGAGGCTAACATCGATAATAGGAATATCTGGTGGACTTGACTGTTCATGTGTGATGTGTGGTGGTTTGCAGGAGTAACCGCCGATTGATCAGTTACTAGATTGTGGATTTGTGTAGATGATTAATTGTCAAATTGGTATGTAAAAAATAGGACGTCAACTTTGAATTTTGTACTCATCTGCCTTAAAGTAATGAAATTTTGATTCCAGTAGACGCAGACAACCAAAATGATGGAATAATATAATCCGATTCTTATAAATATGTCAACCTAAAGATGTGGGTTTAATAAAGGATAACTAAAACGCAATTTATTTAATAATATTCGCAACACTAATATTAAACTTGTATAACTTATGATACCCATTCTCCGGTGTATTTCCGGCTAAATATACCGGTTGGTCAACAAGATAAATTTCAAAGTCAAAGGTTAATCTGGTAAAGTCAATCCTTTATTTAGGTGATTTTTCACAAAATATTTTTCACCCTAGTCACTTCTGGGTGTTCAATCATTTCCATCTTCTTGTGATAACCTTTACATCCTGCATAGGGATAGCGTGGGCAGCAGCGACGGGGCTTCAACATTATCGTAGGGGACGGGGACGGAATTAATATTCTTTAAAAATGACGAACTTAATATTTATATAAAAATTTACATAATCGGGTCAAAAAATATAACTACTGACGTAAAAAAGAGCCCCCCGGATCTCCCTTATGCTTCCCCCTGGTGGGCAGACTACAAATTCAACTGCCCCCTCTCTCTCTCTCTCCCGTCATGATTTGATTAAGAGTAAAGGGGTTTTTTTATTACACCCGTCACACTACACCATAAAACTACTAACTAAAATTTGTTATGTCATGTTACATTACATCACACAACACCACAAATTCAAATTAGATTGTCGTAGTGCTGTCACAACATACCAAACTACACCACTATACTACACACACATAAAACAGTCACAAGCTCATGGAAAGTACATGCTGTGAAAAGGAATTTTGTAGCGTGAAGGAGGGTGGTGGAGGTGGTGCCAGGTGGTGGCGGTGTTGACTCTCGTTGTGGCCTCAATACATGTACACCCGGTCCACCCTAACAAAGTAATGTTACATTAGATTTTTTTCTATTTTTCAAGTTTTATCCCATTTTGAGGATGTTGTTTCATTTTTCCTAAATTTCTCATATTATTATGTGTGCATTGTGTGTTGCGATACAAGTCAAATGAGCAAAAATCAACTAGTGTGTAATGGTGAAAATTCCTCTGGGTCAAATAATTTTTTGGTCATCGGAACCTGAGGCCGGGTGGGGGCTTCCTACACAAGGCCGGGTTTTTACCACCTCTTCCAAATACCCACGACGTATGGCCTAATAAATATTCACTAGTGATGGTAGTTTCCGTTAGTAAAAGCTACCAACAAACTTATCATAAGAGAATGAGGTAATACTCTTTGTATTTCTCATTTTCCAAACCACCACGCTGGTGTTATATCCGTAATGCTTCCTGAGTCTAATTTTTCCTATATTTTCTCTAAAATTATGAAAACATCTTTCCCTCTTTTCATATACTTCTTACTTCGAAATGTTAAATTGAACAAAAAAAAGACTGTTACGGAATAATATTATTGCATAGTTACAGAAGTTGTCTAAGATCCGTTGTCCGGTAACAAATGTGAGATTTATAAACCAAATAGATTTTTTTACTCATCATACTAGCATTTTGTTTTGAGTTCTCCCATTTGACATTTGGGCCAAACTTAGAGTAGCAGCCTATGAAGGAGTGTACCGGAGGTAGGGTTGTTCACGAACCGGACCGAACCGAACGCAGCTCCACTCGAACTCGGTTCGGTTTTACACCGAGCAGCTCGGTTCGAATTTACGAATTCGAGCGTAAACTTCATGCTCGAACTCGGTTCGGTTTTAAACCGAGCGCTTTGTTTTGCTCAACTTTACATCAAGACATCACAATTAGGAACAACTGAACAACGTTAGGCTTCGAACAAATTCGGACTTCAGACTTCAGAGGTTGATTGTCGAAGGCGGGATGCACGATCGGACTACTGCATGTCGGACTGCCGAAGGTCATGGTCGCATGCCAGAATGTTGGAGGTCATGGGTTACTTGTCTGAGTGCCGGAGGTTAGTACCTCGGCAGTCGGTAAGGAGGTGGAGGATACAGGGGACGACCGAGAAGTGGTAATGGGTGGAATGATGAAAGGATTTTGAAATGCGAAATGATGATTTGATTAGATAATTAAAGCTTTACATTTAGGGTTGTTGATTTTTAACTAAGTAATTAAAATAGTGGTAGGTGGTAAATAACTAAATAGATTCATAATTATATAGTATATAAAAACTAAATAAATCTAAAAAGTTATTCGATCGAAACCGAGCGAGGGACGAACGAGCGTACCTTTGCTCGTGCTCGGTTCGTTTACAACCGAGCCAAAATTCGAACAAGCAAAAATCCGAACTTTTTTCGAACGAGTTCGAGCGAGTTTTGAACGCCGATCTATTTGAACAGCCCTAACCGGAGGGAACCTACAGCAACAAAAGTAATGTATATATATCAAATGCGCTCACCCACTAGAATAGACTTTTAAGTTCGAGTTATCTTATTAGCTCCGACCCACTAGACCAACGTGACACTCGGAGTTCACTCCTATATATACAATGATAAAATTTGGTGTATATACATTGGTTAACTAGTGCTACAAGAGATAGCCAAAAGGTTGTTATAACTATAGGAAGATGAACTGATGAAGACCAAAGGTGCTGTACGTAATACATAAAACCTAGTTTGCTCGTCTTATTTCGGTGAGACCTCTAAAACAAAAAAAGAAATTATAATGTGCCCAACAACATGCTAACACTCAAGATCAGACATATAAAAACACTCTTTAATTCTCTGCACATAATTAATCAGATCTTGCAGGCATCAATGAGTCGTCCACCTTGCTGGAAAATCTTGAAAAAGAAGTCGAGTGAATACGTGACGTTCTTGTATCGCCTCGGTGTCTCATCCGTAATGAGCTCATCTACGGGTCCGATCACCTGGTCCGATAAAACTGGGCAAAACACAGCTACAGTCATCCTATCCTTTATCGAGTTCACCAACACCCTATGCACAGGGCTCTTGAATATCCCATTACTCACTATCTGCAGATGTTCATACTCATACCCTTAAAACCATTAAATTTTCATTTCACGTTGACAAGTTAGCATGCACTAGTAGAAAACTGACCATTTATGATAGTAATTTCAATCACAAATGCCTAGTTTTCTAGCAGTCTGTTGGATATCAGCCCCCAATAAACAATAACAGATCGAAATGATTTCATCAAAAACTAATGATCGACTTTTTTGAAGAGCTGCAGCCCACTGATCATCGATCTGATCACCAACATTGATGGTTAGATCATCAGGAACAACAGGAACTGCGGCCCACTGATCATCTTTCAAGAGCTGCAGCCCTTCAACCTCCTCATCTTGCATTAGAACCGTGATCGCTGTGCTATCCGCATGCGGTTTAACTCCCAACACCTTTTCAGGCCACGGACAAGGCGGGTAGTAGTTAAATCTCGCACTCTTCTTCGCCCTCGTTCCGAATTGGTTCAAGAAGCAATCCTCCTGCAAGTTCAACGATCTAGCCAGTGATCTAAGCACAACTTGATAGTTCACCTCTATCTTGGAGCTATATTCATCAAGAACCTCCCTGTGTCATAATATATTGATCGATCAATACTAAATCAACATCTGATCGACAGTACCCTTGAATCATTACATATATATATATATATATATATATATATATTGATGAAGTGATTACCTGAAATTTGTAGGATTTTGAGGCCAAAATCTCATCTTTCGTTGATCTTTAGGAAGAAGAGTGAGGTAAAGTCTATCATTCCAGTCAAGAACTTGATCATCTGAAAGAACCATGTCATTTCCATAGCCCTCAACGTCATCTTCATCCCTCAAGTATTTCTTCTTCTCATCTGATGATAATTGGAAGAAAAGTTTACCAATTTCACGAACTTTATCCAAAAAGGAGCTTTCAATTCCGTGATTAATTGCTTGAAAGCAGCCCCAAGTGATAACAGCTGACTTGAACTTATGGAGCTCCGATGAAGATGAAGTTAAGAGGCTAATATCAATAACTGGAGTTTCCGCCAGAGAAGAGTTGCCGGTGGTGTCGTGAGCGTATTCTTTTTGTTGCTTTCGGATGTATCTTTCCGGCGGGTGGTGGCAGTGGGCGGATATCTCTTGAACTTGTTTGCTGTTGTTTTTCATTGAGTAGTGAACGGCCGCCTGAGAGTCATCCATGACTATGACGAAGTTGAGTGATTTGGTGAATTGGAATCAAAGTGATGAACAAGTAAAATTGTAGACTTTGAATTCTATAGCACCACGACAACTTTTAGTGCGCTCAATGTCAATGTCAATGTCAATGTCAATGTCAATGTCAATGTCGATGTCAGTGACAAAACTGTGGAGACTGACAGCATTTTTACTTTCTAGTATAATCATACACCGAATCTTGTCTTATTTTCTATAGATAATGTTGAGTTTTGACAAAAATAATATAAATTAGAGCAGAGTTCTTTATATTCAATGTAATAAAAAAAATTATAAAGATTTTATTTTGATTTTTTATAATTTTTGGATATATGGGAAATCATGATATAACATTTATAAATTTTTTAATATTTTAAAAACGATTGTAAATAAAAAAAAGAGAAAATATAATAATAAAAATATTAAATTTTTTTATTTAATTGAAATAAATAATAAAAAATA